>CM024957.1:25010103-25259940 GCA_014282245.1 Rhododendron simsii | reverse complement strand
CCCAACCACCACCACCGCCACCTGCCACCAGCCACTAATGCCCGCTCGTAACACCAATCTACCACCACCACCACACCACATCCCCACCACCACACCCTAACCATCACCTCTACCACCAACACCACAACGCCGCAACCACCACCACTCCACCACCGCCACCGCCATCGCCACCACCACAATGCCGCTCTAACCACCATCTACACCACCACCACCGCTCCACCACCACCACACCCTAACCACCACCACCTCTACCACCACTACCACAACCCCGCAACCACCACCACCACCGCCACCGCCACAGCCACCACCGCTCCACCATCACCACCACCACCTCCACCGCTGCCACAATGCCGCTCTAACCACCATCTACACCACCACCACCGCTCCACCACCACCACACCCTAACCACCACCTCTACCACCAACACCGCAACCACCACCACCGCCACCGCCACCGCCACAATGCCGCTCTAACCACCATCTACACCACCACCACCGCTCCACCACCACCACCTCTACCACCACCACCACAACGCTGCAACAACCACCACCACCACCACCGCTCCACCACCACCACCACCACCACACCTCCACCACAACCACCACCACCTCCACCACCGCCACAATGCCGCTCTAACCACCATCTACACCACCACCACCGCTCCACCACCACCACACCCTAACCACCACCACCACCACAACGGCGCAACCACCACCACTCCGCCACCGCCACCGCCACCGCCACCACCACTCCACCACCACCACGCCCCCCCCACCACCACCACCACCACCACCACCACCACCATCACCACGCCCCCACCACGACTTCAACCACCACGCCGCTGCCACTACCACATTGCCGCAACCTCCACTATAATTACCACCACCACCTCCACCACAACCCCGCCCCCACCACCATCTCCACCACCACCCCCACCACCACCCCCACGACGATGCCACCACCACCCCCACCACCACACCCCCCCCCCTCCCCAAACCACCACGCCGTCACCACCTCCACTGCCTCTATCACCACCACAACGGTGCCACCCCCACCACTCCACTACCACCGCCATGCCCCCATCACCATCTCCACCACTACCATGGCTCCACCACACTCACCACCTCTATCACCATCACGCCCCCACCACCACCTCAACCATCACGTCGCCACCGCCACTACCACAATGGCGCAACCTCCACCACAACGACCACCACCACGACCACAAGGACCACCACCACCACGCCGCCACCACAATGACCAAATGCACTATACATACTTTTTGTTATATATTTAGACTGCAAATTTACATTTTTAGACTGCATATTATTAAATGAACACTAACGCCCATGACAATTTAGACTGCAAATTTGCACTTTTAGGCTGCAAATTTGTTAATTAAACACCAACGCCAGATAAAATTTAGACTGCAAATTTGCACTTTTAGACTGCAAATAAAGGCACTTTCGTAAACTTTGCAGTTTAAAAGTGTAAATTTACAGTCTACACAAAAATTTAGACTGCAAATTATTAAATGAAAGCTAAAGCCAATGAGAATTTAGACTGCAAATTTTCACTTTTAGACTGCATATTTGTTAAATGAACACCAACCCCAGAAAAAATTTAGATTGCAAATAAAGGCACTTTCGTAAACTTTGCAGTCTAAAAGTGCAAATTTGCAGTCTACACAAATTTATACTGCAAATTACTAAACGAACACTAACGCTAATGACACAAAAATTTAGACTGCAAATTATTAAACGAGCACTAACGCTAATGAGAATTTAGACTGCAAATTTGTACTTTTAGATTGCAAATTTGTTGATTGAACACCAATGCCAGAAAAAATTTAGAATACAAATTTACACTTTTAGACTGCAAACAAAGGCACTTTCATAAATTTTGCTGTCTAAAAGTACAAATTTGCAGTTTACACACAAATTTAGACTGTAAATTATTAGATGAGCATTAACGCCAATGAAATTTTAGACTGCAAAGAGAAAATTTAGACTGCAAGTTTGCACTTTTAGAATACGAATAAAGGCACTTTCGTAAACTTTGTAGTCTAAAAGTGTAAATTTACAGTCTACACAAAAATTTAGACTGCAAATTATTAGATGAACGTAACGCCAATGAGAATTTAGACTGCAAATTTGCACTTTTAGATTGCTAATTTGTTAAATGAATACCAATGCCAGAAAAAAATTTAAAACTGCAAATAAAGGCACTTTCGTAAACTTTGCAATCTAAAACTGCAAATTTACAGTCTAGACAAAAATTTAGACTGCAAATTATCAAATGAACACTAATGCCAATGAAAATTTAGACTGTAAATTTGCACTTTTAGATCGCAAATTTGTTAATTGAACACCAATGCCTGAGAAAATTTAGACTGCAAATTTATAGTACTTTTAGACTGCAAATAATTCACTTTCGTAAACTTTGCAAATCTGAAAGTGCAAATTTGTAATCTACACACAAATTTAGACCGCAAATTATTAAATAAACACTAACACCAATGAAAATTTAAACTGCAAATTTGCACTTTTAGACTGTAAATTATTTTCTTAAAATACTAACGCCAATGAGACATCAGAAACACAAGTGTGACCCAGAAGGAATGTGAATTACCAAAGAAGAAGTGGTGGTGGTGGAGTGATGGCGGGGGCGTGGTAGTGGTGTTGGTGATGGTGGAGTAGTGGTGGTGATTGTGGTGGCGGTAGTGGTGATGACGGTGGTGGCGGCGGCGGCGACGGCGGCATGGTAGTGGTCATTGTACAGGTGGTGGCGGCGTAGTGGTAATGGAGTGGTGGTGGTTGTGGTGGTTGTCATTTCGGTGGTGGTGGTGGTGGAATGATGGCGGCGGCGGCGGCGGTTGTGATGGAGTGGTGGTGGTGGTGGTTGTGGTGATCGCTTGGTGGTGGTGATAATTGTAGTGGAGGTGGCGGTGTTGTGGTAGTGGTTGTGGCGGCGTGGTGGTAGAGTGATAGCAGTGGCGATGGCGATGGCGATGGCGATGGCGGTGGCGGCTTGGTGGTGGTCGTAATTGTGGTGGAGGTGGCAGCATTGTGGTGGTGGTGGTGGTTGTGGCGGTGTGGTGGTGAAGTGATAGCGGTGGCGATGGTGGCAGTGGTGGTGGTGGTGGCGGCTTGGTGGTGGTGGTAATTGCGGTGGAGGTGGTGGGGTGGTGGTGGTCGCGGCGGCAGTGTGGTGGTGGTGGTAGCAGCAACGGCGGCAGATTGGTGGTGGAGATGGTGGTGGGGGCGTAGTGGTGGGGAGGTGCCAATGGTGGTGTTGGTGGCGGTGATGGAGTGGTGGTGGTGGTGGTGATGGAGGTGGTGGTGGCGGCGTGGTGGCGGCGGCGACGTGGTGGTGGTCATTATGGTGGTGGTGGTGATGGTTGTTATGTGGTTGTAATAAGATCGAAAAAAATGTATTTTTTGTATTAGCCAAACAAGGCCCTTGTTTTTTTTATATAGGTTATTTTTGTCATTGAAATTTTTAGTGGACTAGAGGTGTTAGGAACTTTAGAAGTGGATTGGGTGGGTTAAAAATATGCTATAATGGACTTATCAAAAATTCTCCCTTTTTTAATAGCCTTAGGAGAACTCACCATTGATACGCAACCCTATATTAGCCTCCTAGGTAACACATATGTATATCCCTATAATTAATACTGTGTATATTTTTTTGATGTTATGCAACATCATACATCAGCTAAATACTCCTTCGTGAATTATTTTTCATCCTTATGTATTTTTTTTCCGAATTCTTAAGCTTGTTGATGTTTTTTTTAGAATTATTGCTCAGTCATGTCAGCAGGTATCGCAAAAGGAAAATATTATAACCAGAATTCATTTTTTAATGAATGAAGCCACCCAAAAGCCAATAGGTTCTTTTTCTCGTCCTTATTCCGGGAAATTGGATTGAAATCATAATCTTTTCTTCTTGGATTAATTTCATAATAGCAAAGCAATAATTTCTGATACTATAATTATTTCCACGAACAATCTTGTAGTAAAACCAAAACATAGACTTTGTTTGGTTCTCCTCTAAAAAATAATCTCTCTAAAATTTGACTATTTCGTCATCCATGTTTTTTCGTTTTTAGTGATTTTTGTCAAATTTTTTACTTATTTTTTTACTTTTTGGATGTACATAGCATGTCTCTATTCAAAAAGTAAAAGAGGTTGTTAAAATGTCAAAAAAATTACTAAAATGTTAAAAGATATATCTGCAGTTTTTTGTTTTTTGCTATTTTTTTTTAATCACCCATGTCACGCCCTCGATTTTCAACATAAATAACAATACCATTTTAAATACAAATCCTCACAATAGTACATACAATACCCCCAAAATACATTACAGTTTCCAAATTCACTGGTCTGTCCAACCGATACAATATTCCAAAAAAATAGAGAAAACAATACAATGCAATTTGTTTTACGAAGATAGACAAGTACTTCCGAAAATAACTTTAGTCTATGATGTCTGCATGCACTCCAAACTCTCCATGACTGCGCCCCTGTGATGCACCTGAAAATGATAGGTTGAGCTACACTAGCCCAGTAGAGAAATCTATACGCAAGTTATAGGAAAATATGATGAGTTATGCATCTAGAGTGAGTAACGACAAATCTACACAAGACCGTCAACAGCAGCACACTATGATCAGGGATTCTAGTCAACCTATGTGAAGGATCTATCTGCTCATATGTCAAACAAGGACCATCAATATTCCTACATCATTCTAAGTAAATAAACAACAGCTTTAATACCGTTCAGTACATCTCGTACAATTTCACAATCTTTCACATTTCACATTTCATCTCCAAATCCCATTTCTCATTATCATCAGTCATCAGAATCTCTTTCATCAACTTCATGAACCAATTTCGTGTCATGTGTCTGAGCCTAAGCTCGTGCCAGGCATTTACTCGATAACGAGCCCTGAAAACATACAATATGAGCATTTAGCTCCTGCCGGGCTAATTATGGGACCCCGATATCCCCTGCCAAGCGCCCACCTAGAAGGTTGGACCTTGAGTGTTAAATATGAGCATTAGCTCCTGCCAGGCTAATTATGGGACCCTGATATCCCCTGCCAAGCGCCCACCTAGAAGGTTGGACCTTGAGTGTTAAATATGAGCATTAGCTCCTGCCAGGCTAATTATGGGACCCTGATATCCCCTGCCAGGCACCCACCCGTCGATGGGCCCCGAGTGTTCTCGTTGCGTCCGATTGTTATTCACATTTCAATTCGTGTTTCCAAGTTACAAGCACCAAACCATCCAGTCATTTCTCAATTTAATCAACCAAATACTTCTCTACCAATTACGCACATCTCAATATTTCTTATAGTCTACGATGTTCACGGACTCTTTTACGCTACTATAGCCTTTACGACGATACTCCAACTATGCTAACGAAAAATCAATGGCACAGACACATTCGACGAGTCGCACGATACGATCTTTCAAACTTAGGAATGAATTTCAAGTATTCTGATTTTCAGCAGAGCAGTTCGTGTCCAAAAATTTATTAAAAATAGCATACTCAATATTTTTCAATGATTCCAACGCCAAAACATCACCAACTTATCCATCTTTAAAACCTATAAGGACCCATAACCAATAGGGTCGTTTAACCATAGCTAAACAATGAAAAACGCTGCTCAGTGAGCTGCCCAGATTTTCAGATTACAGGGCAATCTTCTAAAAATCATAATAAATCGAGTTCTTAATATTTTTGAACGATTCCAGTCCCAAAAGTTGCGCGAGTGAATGAAACTTAAAAGGTATGAAGGAACCCTAGTCAAATCTGCACTCCAAGGATGGTTAAATAGGCATTTACCGAAGCGATACAAATCTGCGTGACAGATTGACACATCTCCACTCAAATGATCATAACTTTGGATGTACTAAGAATTTTAAGCCGATTCTAGTGGCAAATGAAAGCTAACTTCAAGACCTTCGAACCGACACAAAGTTTGCATAAAACGGACATCGGACGAGGAAGTTATGGCCGTTCAAAGCAGGCTGAAATCCAGAACACGAGACAGATTGCAGACCAGTTTTCTAAAAATCACCATAAATTCAATTCTCAACGGTTTCGAGTGATTCTAGCGGCATTAGAACGGGCTCTAAGTCTACTCGATTTCATATGAAGGAACCAAAATTCAATCATGAGTTTAAGAAGGCGTAAAACCCCAAAAACAGAGACCCTGTTCTGCAGATTTTCGGAAATGGAACAAACAACCTCAAACAACGAAACAAAGCACGATCTAGGTACATAAACACCGTATAAACGCACAACAAGAGTAAGAAATCCCTACCTCAAGGGTTTTGAGCAAAACCCGACCCCTTTGACCAAGTCAACCGAAGCCCACGTGGTCCGATCGTAATTTTTTCTTGGATATTCGGAAAGCCCGCGCTCCGTAGAACAACTTTAATTCTTGGACTTTGTCCGGAATCACGCTCTAAGGTGTTGAGATCGAAGGGAGAAGAGAGGAGAGAAAATAATTTCGGAGGAGAGGAGAGAGACAGTGAGCCGAAGAGTGAGGAAGAGAAATGGGAGAATTATTCTCCCTGGGAAAAGATAAAGGTGGGGGAGGAATCCCCTACTTCTCATGCCACACACTCACACGTGCACCTCTCACATAATTACTATTATATCCTTCCACGAACACGCCACACCATAAATCCATACCGTCTATCTCGACAAGTCGTACGATTGCAAAAGAAAAAAAAATACGGTCTCAAAAATACGGGTCTCTACATTCTACCCTCCTTAAAGAAATTTCGTCCTCGAAATTTGCTCATCCAAGTCCAACCAAGTCACAAACCACAATACCAAACCTCATACTGTCATCTCATAATAATCATATCATCCTTTCCTTTCTACGTAGAAAATTTTTATTTTTAAACCCGATTACTCGACAAAACCCTCACTATTATTATGGTTCTATCTCTCAACACTCAATCGCAAGCCACTGTCATCTTCATCGAATCCTCAAGTCCTCACATCTATACAAAAGTCCTAAACTCCACATACCAACATGACAATCATACCACATACGAACGAACAATTTCCTTACGTTCTCCAAGTACTTCTCTAACTTCCTAGGACAAAGTAAACTGCTCTAAAAAACTCAAATTCTAAACTTCAAGTTCTGTCTTTCCCAATCAACGTCCATCGGTACATCAATACACATAACACAAAACTACTAGCCCTTACCTCCATTTCTCGTCTCTATTGCCCACACAACTCTCTTATCAATCTTACATTACCTCAAGTGCCCTTTTTGTCCATCTAACATTCAAATACAACCAGATTCTAATACTTTTCCACATCTCTCATCTCACTTAGTATCCCTACCAACTCTTGTTCGAGAAATTCAAATTCACTCCTATGGTAATGTGTCCCTTCTACATAATTCAATGCGATACAATAATGGAACCGTTCACATAAACTCTCAAATCCACCGTTTTCCTTGAACTTAATTTCCCCGCTTATTACTGTTGCTAAAAAAAAAAACATACACCAAATTCAACTACAAGAACAACTTCTCATAGCAATTACTCACATAGGCACTATTGTTTATTCTACATTGTATACTAAAAGCCAATTTCACGCATTGAGATTACATAACGAATCAAACATGTAGGTTAAAGCTAAACAACACATTTCATACACCAAATATTTCAATAAACCCACGGTACAATTTAATAGTTTACACAATACCAGACACATCCACGGATTGACAAACTCACTCAGTATTCAACAAATTCACGGAGTATCCAACAGACTCATTCAGTATCCACAGACTCGCAAAGTATCCAACGGACTCACCAAGTATCCACAGACTCATAAAATATCCAACGCTTCACATTTCATGGCTCTAGAAAGCCCAATGGTAATCTCGTTCTTTTAACCTTCAAAATACCTTTCACATTTTCTGTTCACCCATCAATCTCGAATATTCTTATTCGGTAACTCTAGTCAAGCTAGGTAGTCCACATACTCACAACTTTAAACATTACCGTAAATATAATATACGTACCAAACATATGTACTCTTAACACTTAATCATCTCTATGACTTGACAGTGTTACAACTTGACAAGATTTCATCACCCAAGTACCTACACATAATAGGTGCCATGACTGCACTAACAAACATCCAACACTCCCGAATATCTCTATCCTAAACTTTAGACACCGATACAAACCAGTTGACAAACTTTTTCCCACTAAATACCCATAAGACTCCGGGGTTTTCAAGCAACATATCTATACTTCTCATTATATTCTAAGGCCCCCCATTACCTCATCACTTAAGAATTATTTCACAAGCAACGATAACTTCTAACAGTTCCGCTCACCACAAGTCCCACAGCACACAATTTTCTCTCAACTAAGAAATCATATCAACCTCAATATTCCTCAAAGGCATTCGCAACATCTACACTCAACCTCACGAACAACAACTTCCATTACCACCACCATCTCAGCTATCACTATCATTATCACTATTATCTCTTAATCTCTCTTAAACAAACTTATCATCTCAATGGCATACCTCAACATGTCCTATATTGTCAGTAGCCTAGTCTACATACCCGATTACACACCATACATGATCTCTACACTCCAATCCTTCAATTCCCAACATACTATTTCTCCACATGCCTATCACTTCAAAGTTCCTACCCTTCCCACTCAGGACACCAATAGCACTTTGCCTCATTGTCAACCTCAACAGTTCTCATTCACATCACTCTCACTTCAAACAAGTCTCTCACCACACACTTAACATCAATCACTCGACTCAAGTCACATTGATATAGTTCACCCCAAGTCTTGTCTCTCTTTTTTTTTAACGAAATTCCTATATATTGCCATCTGTCTCAAGCCTAGAGATCTAGCCCCTATACACAATCCTAGTGTCCAATTGACTTTCCGAGACTTCCATCTAGAAGGAGCGGTGATCAAGCGCTTCTTCCAACTGGATCTCATCGGTAGTAGCCTGGGTGTCCAAAAGACACATACTGTATCCTGACACCCTACTTATGACCCTCATCTTACTAAGACAACCTCACATCTCATAAACTTTACTCAAAACTAATTAAAACTTAACACATAGTCTACACAATTCAACTAAAACACATCAAACACTTTGTTCACAAATCTTACTAACAGTCTAACACTTCTATTACGTACCAACAGATATCATCTTTCACATGTCGATCTCGCCACTATGCACAAGTATTACAACAACCTTGGCCCTTCAGATTTTTATCGTCTAACGTCTTATCTATATAAAAAAAAATACCTTTCCACAAATGGCTTAAAACCAAAACTACCAATAGCAACGTTAACAACAACGGCTGCAACCATAACAACTAAAAGAACATCAAGTTCCTCTTTTTTCTCAGACACATGCACCAACCTTTCACTGTTTTACGCAAACATAAATGCAATGTCAGTTCAGTAAATACACGTTGGTCAAGCGGGCACACACATGTTTTTGTTAAGACATGCAATGATTCTTTTTTTTTTTTTTTAACCCATGAGACTAAGTCTTCCCACGGTCTCTAGGTATTCAAACCTAATGCTCTGATACCAAGTTGTCACGCCCTCGATTTTCAACATAAATAACAATACCATTTTAAATACAAATCCTCACAATAGTACATACAATACCCCCAAAATACATTACAGTTTCCAAATTCACTCGTCTGTCCAACCGATACAATATTCCAAAAAAATAGAGAAAACAATACAATGCAATTTGTTTTACGAAGATAGACAAGGACTTCCGAAAATAACTTTAGTCTATGATGTCTGCATGCACTCCAAACTCTCCATGACTGCGCCCTGTGATGCACCTGAAAATGATAGGTTGAGCTACACTAACCCAGTAGAGAAATCTATACGCAAGTTATAGGAAAATATGATGAGTTATGCATTTAGAGTGAGTAACGACAAATCTACACAAGACCATCAACAGCAGCACACTATGATCAGGGATTCTAATCAACCTATGTGAAGGATCTATCTGCTCATATGTCAAACAAGGACCATCAATATTCCTACATCATTCTAAGTAAATAAACAACAGCTTTAATACCGTTCAGTACATCAAGTACAATTTCACAATCTTTCACATTTCACATTTCATCTCCAAATCCCATTTCTCATTATCATCAGTCATCAGAATCTCTTTCATCAACTTCATGAACCAATTTCGTATCATGTGTCGGAGCCTAAGCTCCTGCCAGGCATTTATTCGATAACGAGCCCTGAAAACATACAATATGAGCATTTAGCTCCTGCCGGGCTAATTATGGGACCCCGATATCCCCTGCCAAGCGCCCACCTAGAAGGTTGGACCTTGAGTGTTAAATATGAGCATTAGCTCCTGCCAGGCTAATTATGGGACCCTGATATCCCCTGCCAAGCGCCCACCTAGAAGGTTGGACCTTGAGTGTTAAATATGAGCATTAGCTCCTGCCAGGCTAATTATGGGACCCTAATATCCCCTGCCAGGCACCCACCCGTCGATGGGCCCCGAGTGTTCTCGTTGCGTCCGATTGTTATTCACATTTCAATTCGTGTTTCCAAGTTACAAGCACCAAACCATCCAGTCATTTCTCAATTTAATCAACCAAATACTTCTCTACCAATTACGCACATCTCAATATTTCTTATAGTCTACGATGTTCACGGACTCTTTTACGCTACTATAGCCTTTACGACGATACTCCAACTATGCTAACGAAAAATCAATGGCACAGACACATTCGACGAGTCGCACGATACGATCTTTCAAACTTAGGAATGAATTTCAAGTATTCTGATTTTCAGCAGAGCAGTTCGTGTCCAAAAATTTATTAAAAATAGCATACTCAATATTTTTCAATGATTCCAACGCCAAAACATCACCAACTTATCCATCTTTAAAACCTATAAGGACCCATAACCAATAGGGTCGTTTAACCATAGGTAAACAATGAAAAACGCTGCTCAGTGAGCTGCCCAGATTTTCAGATTACAGGGCAATCTTCTAAAAATCATAATAAATCGAGTTCTTAATATTTTTGAACGATTCGAGTCCCAAAAGTTGCGCGAGTGAATGAAGCTTAAAAGGTATGAAGGAACCCTAGTCAAATCTGCACTCTAAGGATGGTTAAATAGGCATTTACCGAAGCGATACAAATCTGCGTGACAGATTGACACATCTCCACTCAAATGATCATAACTTTGGATGTACTAAGAATTTGAAGCCGATTCTAGTGGAAAATGAAAGCTAACTTCAAGACCTTCGAACCGACACAAAGTTTGCATAAAACGGACATCGGACGAGGAAGTTATAGCCGTTCGAAGCAGGCTGAAATCCAGAACACGAGACAGATTGCAGACCAGTTTTCTAAAAATCACCATAAATTCAATTCTCAATGGTTTCGAGTGATTCCAGTGGCATTAGAACGGGCTCTAAGTCTACTCGATTTCATATGAAGGAACCAAAATTCAATCATGAGTTTAAGAAGGCGTTAAACCCCAAAAACAGAGACCCTGTTCTGCAGATTTTCGAAAATGGAACAAACAACCTCAAACAACGAAACAAAGCACGATCTAGGTACATAAACACCGTATAAACGCATATCAAGAGTAAGAAATCCCTACCTCAAGGGTTTTGAGCAAAACCCGACCCCTTTGACCAAGTCAACCGAAGCCCACGTGGTCCGGTCGTAATTTTTTCTTGGATATTCGGAAAGTCCGCGCTCCGTAGAACAACTTTAATTCTTGGACTTTGTCCAGAATCATGGTCTAAGGTGTTGAGATCGAAGGGAGAAGAGAGGAGAGAATAATTTCGGAGGAGAGGAGAGAGACACTGAGCCGAAGAGTGAGGAAGAGAAATGGGAGAATTATTCTCCCTGGGAAAAGATAAAGGTCGGGGAGGAATCCCCTACTTCTCATGCCACACACTCACACGTGCACCTCTCACATAATTACTATTATATCCTTCCACGAACACGCCACACCATAAATCCATACCGTCTATCTCGACAAGTCGTACGATTACAAAAGAAAAAAAATACGGTCTAAAAAATACGGGTCTCTACAACCCATGAGTACACTACTCATTGCTCCTTATTCGGCGAGAAATTATTCGTTGCCTCAAGGGCAACACGTGGAATTGCCAGGTGGTGCCTCCCACCAATAAAAATTTACCCCACTGACACATGCTTCTTCTCTTTCCGGACACAGCTTTCTCTCTAAAATCAAGTGTTCCAAATTACAATCCGTTTGAATGGGTGAGAAGATTCTATTTTATTTATCATTTATTTCTAAAGGGTTATAATTAAATTTTGACTATAGGGTTCTCGTTGATTAATCCTAAGAAAAACGTAGAATCAAATATCTTTTAGGATTAACCAACGAGAGCCCTAGAGTCAAAATTTAATTATGACCCTTTAGAATTAAATGATAAAAAAAATAAAATCTTCTCACACATTCAAACAGATTGAAATTTGGAACACTTAACCAAATTTAACGAAAATAAATTAAGTGTTCCGAATTTCAATCCGTTTAAATGGGTGGGAAGATTTTATGTTTCTGATCATTTAATTCTAAAGAGTCATAATTAAATTTTGACTATAGGACTCTTGTTGGTTAGTCCTAAGAGATATTTGATTCAACGATTTTCTTATGATTAATCAACGAAAGCCTTATAGTCAAAATTTAATTATGACCATTTAGGATAAAATGATAAAAAAACTAAAATCTTTCTATCGGTTCAAACGAATTGAAATTTAGAACACTTAATTTTTTAACCATATTTTTTAATATATAAACTGCAGGTTGAAAAATTAAGTGTTCCAAATTTCAATCCGTTTGAATGGGTGAGAAGATTTTATTTTTTGATTATTTAATTATAAAGGGTCATAATTAAATTTTGACTTTAAAGCTCTCATTGGTTAGTCCTAAAAGATATTTGATTTTACGATTTTCTTAGGGTTAATCAAACGAGAGCCCACTACAACAAAAATGACTTGTTAGGGCAGTCATAACTGCCTCAACAGGAGACCTGTTGGGGCAGTTCGCCTATTGAGGCACTATGCTTTAGTGCCGCATGTATCGATGTAGCTATAGGTATAACGCGACACTTTTTATGAGGCATTTTAAAGTGCCTTAAGAACTCTTTCTTGAGGCACTTTAATGAGCCTCAAGAGTTCTTTCTCACTGCACTTGTAAGTGCCTCATAGATTACTTATCAAGGCATTTTTTGGTGCCGCCACAGAGTTTCAAATTAATCAACTTAACCACAGTTAACAGCTATTGACGCATTTATAAGTGCCCCAATAGCTTATTGACAAGGCAATTGCAAATGCCTTAACATGTGTATTGTGGCACTTAAAACTGCCCAAAAAGGCTTTCAGGTTGTAAAAAAAAAATTTTAATGACCTACTGAATTAGTGCTAAATTACCCATTCAAGCATCCACCAAATAGTGCTAAATTACCCATTCAAGCATCCAGCAATTGCACACCAAATAGTGACGGTATATTTTAGTATTCTGTAAGATCTCATTACAAGAAAGAGCCAATGTGCAGAGACAACATTAATTCAATATTCCTAGGCCTAGCCAGAACAAAAGAAAAAACAGATCCTAACACTAGCATTGAGATTAACTAAGAAGCTTTAATACAGACTATACAGTCAACCGAAAGGAGATTAACTAGGAACTTGTCGCAAGGAACATCTCACCACTGCGACAGCTCCTGAGAAGATCATTAAAGGCCAAATCTGAATCTTCATTCTCCAGCAGCTTATTTGTCGCAGAAAGTAAATAGTTCTAGTTTCACCTGTGGTTGTTCCTAAACACAACTCATTACAAAACTCACCTCTTTATATACATATGCAAAGTAAGATAGATACATTCATGTAGCAAAAATTATGAGCACGCAATTAGAACAATCTCGCTAGCTACTGCAATCAACTATTCAAATGACAAACTAAATTATAAACTATTTGCTCTTCCTACTCTCTCACCAATTCAGTTGATTAGAGAAACATACATTTGAGTTCATAATCTGGGTTTTAGTCCAAAACAGTCGAACCGAAACCTAGAAAATCACTCATAATGCTCTTAATTATCTTTCCAGTTTGTTTTTCTTTTTCAAATGACTGCATCCACACAATGACTAGGCGCGTGAGAATAATCTTCAAGCACGTGTTTGAAGATTATTCTCTTAAAAATAATCTCTTACAAATAATCTTCAAGCACGTGTTTCAAGCACATGACTTTGTTTGGTTCTTCTCTTAAAAATAATTTCTCTTAAATTTTCGACTGTTTTGTCATCCATGTTTTTTCTTCTTTGGTGATTTTTTATGAAATTTTTTACTTTTTGGATGTACATAACTTATCTCTATTCAAAAAGTAAAAGAGAATATTAAACCAAACACAATGAGTCATAATTTCTCCTTTGTTACAGTATCCAATTATTCTGACAAAGAAGATTTTAAACTGCTCATCCACTGAGCAGTACTTGAGCTCAAACGGCAGAATACTCATTCATATATCCACGTCATGGATCTGATTATTCCCATGCGAGCTCATGTGCAGTAAAAATTCAATACAGAACGGAGCAATGGCAAAACACAGAGAAATCCACTATTTAGCTTAAAGAAGAACAGATTTTCTGCGGATTCTCTCCACCCCTCTTGGATAGGCTGGGAAGTAGAGCAACGTACAAGCTTTGAACCAAGAACAGGGCAACAATCAATGAACAAACTGTTGAAATTCAGAACAAACCTCATCGAACCCGCAAAAAAGATTTTTATAACTTAGTTTTCAGTGGAATTCTATACAGCCTTGACCCAAGAAAACAGATTCTCAGTGGATTTTCTCCACCCAAAACAGAGCAAGTCAAAAGCTCTGAACTTAAAACAGAGCATGAATTAATGTACTGCTGTCCAATTCACACCATTCCTCCTCGAATCGGCACCCAATAATTACTCAGCTTCCTGCAATTACTCTTCAATGCTATAATTACTCAGCTTCCTGCAATTACTCTTCAATGCAGTACTGAACCAATAGATTCTGCTTTGGGAAGGCCAAACCAATCCACGGGTAACATTACCAAATCACCCTCGCACAAAAACTCAGAGCATAATCCGAAGGAAGAAAAACAGGACATGGAAGGAAAACATGAAAAGTCTGAAAATCTATTAAAGTAAAAAGAAAATAAACACAATCTAGACGCCCCAAACAGTGGGAGCCACCACCAATTTCCTGCAAAATGACCAAAACAACCCGAACAAAGCGATCAAAGCTCACAGACACACCAGGGCATTTTTGATAAATCGCTGACTTCGTTGCTTACATGTACGGAGGATGTCAATCCTCCTTAAGGAAGACAGGAAGGGAATAGATTCAACTTTTAAAAGCAATCTAAGTCGTCTCGCAAAAACTCGAAAACCTGCCTTCTTGCCCCCAACAACTATAAATGAACCAACTCTTTAGTTATGAAAAGAAAAAGAACACTCTTCTGATCCTCTTTACCTTCCTCCTCTAAGCAAGCCTGAAAACACAAGAACCCAGTTAGCGACGCCCGGCTAGATTCAGCTGGTGGACTGCGATGCATTAGTTACAGACACTTTTAGAGAAGAGAGTACAGAAAACTAAGAAAAGTACAGTATATCTCAGATTAAGAAATCGCGCAACTCATTGCATTTTGCCCCAGTCGCGATGTATTTGCTTCAAATGTTACAGGTAATGATCATTTTGCCTCTTGTATTCTGATCAGGGAACTGTTAATTGCTCGTTTGAAGGGTATCACGCTTCAGAAAGTGTGGTGGAGATTTGTGAACACTCATACAAATAAGAATACATCGAATTGTGCAACAAGTGTATTGATGTTCTAAAGTTTTGGGTATTATTTGAACTTCGACCACCTCCATTTGCTTAGCCCCAACAAGCGGCGTTCAATGCACGGGACCATAAAGAACATCAATGCAATTCTTCTTTATGTAGTCCCGTGCATCGATGGGGCAAAATGCTAATTTTGAACCTGTACCTAATTGGACTTCGGGAGATCGATCTAGTCCTACTTTTCATTTTTTCTCCTTTAGGACGACTTTGAGTAACAAGCTTTGAAAATGGTATAGCATAGTCAGTGAATAAAAAAGGATGTGCTACCCTTGAATCAAACAAGCCCTACATATATAGATCAACCCATATCAGTGGTTGAGCTCGCTTCCCTTAGAAATCCTCTATCTACAAGGTGGGAGTTCAACTCTCACCAAGCCCTCCCCTCCCCTCCCCTCCCCCTTAGAATAAAATAGATGCAGAATTTGCCTTGTTCAACAAAAAAACAACCACGAACAGGGGGGATGTACACTCCAACCAAATTATTTTAAGATCAAATTACAAAAGCCATAGACCACTCCTTATTAGAAAATACAATCAATCACTTACATCAACTATCTCAAACAAAGAACAGAGCAGAACAACTTTGCAGAATAAACAGGTTCTAAATAAGAATCAAGAGCCCTCATCTTCAGCTTGTGAAAGTTATTTCACCTGTGAGACAAATGGAAAAATAGAGTTAGTTCATTATATTGTCTACAACACTTAAAGATGCTCACTAGTTCATGTAACAAGGTTTGAAAATGTTAGCACGTGCTTATTGATTCAGCAATATATATATGGTGTAGTGCTCTCTTGCTAAAACACAAGTAATTTCAAACTGTTTGTTTTCTACTGAAAATAGTAGATAATAATACCGGTACTGACCATTGGTAAGTATTTCCCGGGATAGTATAATAAGAAAGGAAACAAATTTTGGCAACTCCCTTAAAAAAAATGCACTCTGTTTTTTTTGTCATTGCCACCTTGTGTAATTATATATGTATATGTACACATATTAACTTCTAATTCCTTTTCTCCATGCATAAAAGGGTAAAATTTGACATAGATAAGGAAAAAAAGGAGTGCGTTTAGATGAAGGGTAGTGTGAAAATAAATTCCTTCCACTAGAAAGCTACCAACAAAATACCTAGTTGCCTATCAAAAAAACAGAACAGCTAGTTAAGGATAGAATATTGCAGTAATGGGGTTGAAGCTTCCTACCCTTCACCTTGGAACCAGAATGTTTCTGGCAAAAAAAGAAACATTCGTCTAGGCATACCAATAAGATTCATTCGTCTTGACGGTCCTCATTACGTTTCTCATTCTATAAGGAATTTGTGTTTCTGGTCTGCAATCAACGATGCAAAAGTCCCTTAGTCTTGGCATTCCTCCTTCATCGACTACCACCCTCTCCAAATTGGGCAAGTGTACAATCTCCATTACTTCGAGTTGAGGAAAGTTACCACGTTTTCCAGAGCAAACTAGTTTCTTCCCCGAGTATGATTTGTCGCCCAATTTGAGGAACTTTAGTTTCTGTAGTTTCTTTAGAGCCTCTGTTGGGTCTGTCATCAAGTGTGTCCTAACAAGGATAAGTTTGGAGATGTTTGGAGGCAATTTCTCATGCGGCAACTCATTCAGTCTTACAGCTTCAATAAGCAGCTCAGATAGATTCTCATATCGAGAGAAATTGAGAGATATGAAATCCGGCGGCTGATACACATAGTGTTCGGAGAACGAAATCTCAAACTTGTGTAATCCGACTAACGACAACTCTTCAAGTTTGTGTGATACAGGTGCCGCATCCAAAAGTACCCCAATGATACCCTTATTCACATAATTGACTTGCAATGTTTTCAAACTGGAAAGTTTGTGCAACCAATCTGCCTTGAAAAGGTGACCAGGCAGCCCGTAAAAGGTCTGGAGATTCAGTAAAGAACTTTCAACTGGATGAAACACATCCAAGTTGACCCAACAAAATGGACGAGAGGTGCAATAGGTTGGTAAGAGAATGTGTCTTAGCTGCTTCATACTCCAAATAACATTTGGAAGGTACGCCCCAACAAATTGTTGAACATCCAAGGTTAGCAAACTTTTCAAATTGGTTATGGCATAAGGAAGTTCCAAAAACAGCCCATTTGACTCTGGGGATCCCAATTTAAGGTAAGTCAATTGCCTTAAATTGCAAATCTCAATAAGGGACCTTCTTGGTATATAGACTTTCTCAAATCTAAGAACTTGAAGAAATTTTGAGTCGTGGAGAAGATTTTTATAAGCCTTGAAGAAACCAACGAAACAAAACACAGCACGAAGGGTCGAAGTTTTCAGATACAAAGCAGGGCGGTGGTTGATGTCACTGCCATGGAAAGTGACTCTACGTACCTTCAACGCTGTGTTACAATTGATCTCATTAGTGTGAGCGTTAAAAAAATTAATCTCGTTAGCCACCCGAATGCAAAGATTGTGCATAATGTCATGAATTCGAATGCTTCTAACCCTTCCATTGTACCTCCTTTCAACAACTTGAATCAGGTTTCTCGCTATCAAGTGATTAAGGTAGTCGTCTCCCACTTCCTCAACCTCTCTCATTCTACTACCTCTTATAAACCCCTCAGCTGCCCATAAATTAATTAAATCAAATGCCTCAACTTCACGATCCTCTGGAAAAATTCCGAAGTACAGGAAGCATGGTTTGAGATTAAGAGGCAAATCTTGGTAACTTAAGGCAAAGATTTTGGCGCATTGGTCATTATCTTGACCCATATCTTCTAATACCCCTTTCCACGCAGTTTCTGATCTCTCTCTTAATTTTAGCAAACCTGCTGCTAGTACAATTGCTAGTGGCACACCACCACATCTTTCTAATATTTGCTCACCAATTTTCTTTAGTTGAGGGGGATCTTGTGTTTTGCAAATATTTTTTAGATCATCTACAATAAGTTTGTAGAAGAGTCTCCTACTGGTTTCCTGATCCAGGGGTTCTAACAAAAGTACAGAGTTTGGCCCACCTATGTGTACACCTACGTCTGTATGCCGAGAAGTGAGTACTATTCGACTCCCATTCTCAGAATTCGTAGGAAGGCCAATCTTTAAAGCATCCCACGCCCTGGTATGCCATATGTCATCTATCACTATCACATACCTTTTCCTGCTCAAGAATTCGGACAGATTGGTCTCGACGTTATGCTCGATCTTCTCCTTCTCCAAGCCCACCTGCCCTGCAATGTCTCGGAAAAGCTTTTTTTCATTTGGGCTCTTAGAAACACAAATCCATGCTGCGCAGTCAAAACGCTGTCGATCAGAGTTGTAAACTTTTGATTGCCGAGCAGAGTTATAAACTTTCCTCGCAAGAGTTGTCTTTCCTAGACCGGGAAAGCCAACAATAGACACCACACGATGATGCGAATCCTCGTCGAGGACTTTGAGCACCAGAACTTTGATCAGATCGTCAAAACCAACAACATTTGGTTCATCAAGGTGAGGGAAAGATTGTCTTGGATCCCATGTATCTTCTTCACAACTGCGCCTGTATTCATCGATTCCAAAAGTTTGCCGAGAATTTTTGATATCCTCGACCCTTTTTCTGATGCCTTCAACCTCTTTAACAAAGCCATGAGCGATTCTCATGTTTCTGAAGTCAAGAAGCCTCTTCCACCGGGTCCTACTCATCAAGCTTATCTTGGCAAAATATGTGTCAATGATGTCCTCCACATCATAAGCAAGGTCCTGAATTTCACGTATGAAGTTGGATACTCCTTTTGTTCTGAATTGCTTGGCCTCAGCATCTTCTAAGTAGGATTGAATGCGTCTCATCTCAGTTTCAATCCAAATGAGGTCTTCTCTCAAGCGAGACAAGCGAGAACTTTCTTTGATGATTCGACTAACAGCTATTTCTCCAGATATCTTGGCAATTATGCCCAGAATAGTAGCCTCTGCCATTTTTGTTTCTTCAAAACACAACTACGAAAAAGGAGGAGGAGGATGAATCAGGGAACAATTTTAATATTGGGTGGGTTACACAAGGCAGTTAACAACTTCTGTAGATTTCCTTTCATCAATGGCCATCTTTGAAATGTCTACTCATTCCCAAGATGAAACTTACTCTTTTCTTAGAACGAGAGCGTTGGTATACATGAAGCTCGGTTCATGTACTGTACTACCTCTTTTCTTTTTGGAATCCAAGAAAAATCAACTATGACAAGTCAACAATGCTCAGCGGGGGTGTGTGAACACGGATTGGAACACCGAACTGAGAGCACATGGGTGGTCCCCTTTTCAAATTCATGCCACCAAGGTCGATTTACCCCACTATTTCTCCGAATTTTCTTCTCTCTCTCTCCGAGCAATGTTCACTAAGGGTGGGAATTCTCGAGACAACTCGCTAACTAGTGGCGGAGGGAGCATGGGATAAGCGGGGGCACGTGCCCCCACTCGATTTTTTTCTTTTTAAATTTAAGATTTTAAAATGTATATTTTGTATTTTGTCTAGTTAATTGTGTTTCATAAATCTACTTTTAATCTTTTTACGACATGTCGAATATCATTTCATTCTCAATTTTTTGTTTCACATTTTTGAACATTGTCATTATACTAGAAAAATGAGATGTCTAATGTGAAAGATAGCAGACACTTACTAATTGGAACTCTCTAATGCATAATGTCCAAAATTCAAAAATGCCTAAATCATGGGCTATACGTGTAACGCCCCAAAAATTCGGTGACATTAATAAAACATTTAAAAGACAATTTTTAAATGAAAATTTATAGATTTAATACATCACTGTTTCAAAAGTAGATGTCATCATTTTACATCCATATCGAATTAAGTTTAAGTAGCCGAATTTGACCAAATATTAAAATTCCCCAAATAAACTTTGAAACTTCTATAATAAAGTTGACGTAAATTAAATCAGAGCGACTACGCATATGGAAACCAAGGTTCTTCAGCTCCCTCCTCAGTAGCATTGACTTCAGTCGGATTGTACGAACCTTCTACTCCGTCTTCAGTACCTGGTGTTCGAGTTACCAGGGCAACATAGTACCGTGAGCGATGATGCTCAGTAGCCAAAACCCACCCGAACCCATAGAGTTACAAATAAGGGCATGTACAATACATTTAAAGTAAGAACAATTAAAGTAGCAAGCGATCAATTTCAATTACTAGCCTTTAACTTAGTGAAATCTAGAATCTCAACCTTTGAGAAACATCCTCCCATGTTAATCACTAGGACTATGGCCATTCGTGATACCGCTCCCCCTTGCTTGCCCTAACCGGGAGCCCCGATGAAACGGCCTAAGTTATTTACTTAGTCGGAGTCATCGGCTGCCTCGCAAGGATGAATTCCCCAGAGAACTAACCGTAACCATTGGGCCCACAAGGAACTAACCGTAACCTTGGGAGTATATAGACCATAACCTGGTAATATAATACATATCACCCTTTTATCTCCTATTCAAAACGATCACGCAATGCCATATCCTCAGGTTTCGAATCGACAATCAACTGTCATACCCTGGCTTCATTTCTCTTCTCCCAAACTGGACTCTGTGGATAACCTCCAACAGATCTGAATTCACTGGATAACCTCCAAGAATCCCATTTAAACATCATTCCTTTGGCTAATTGCCAATCACATCATCTCCTATCTTCTGATTTCCTTTAACTTAAAAATCGTCTACGTGATCTTCTATCTACGTATACCAATCCCCAGGGAACCTAATGTCCGTTCTAGGTTCTCGTAACAAATAGCAGGAAACATACAAACAACATTAATAATAATGACAACTGTTAATCAAACAAATTAATATGATCTTTCCCGTACGATCTTTTAGTTCATAACATGAGTCCAAACTTTTGGTTGATAACATGAGTCCAAATGTCAGTCGTGATCACAAATCTCATATTGACAATGGAAAGTCTAATTCACCCACATCACTTAAGCATAAGACTAATTCTTAAACATTATCTTTCCTACTCGTATTTAACAATTAATCACGTAAAAATCCTCACATTTCATTACCAAACCAATGAACACATACATATGTCAAGAGGTAAGTTTCTGACTATATTTTATTTTTCCTCATTTTCTCTTATGGTGCTCATCCATTATGCTTCAGTCATTTGTATTCCGATAAACATGTACAAAATATTTCAATTCTACATCAGCAAGCTACATATACACACGTAAAAATAAACATACTTAGGGAGATGATGTTACGGCCTAGCATTTATTTATTTATTTATTTATACTGACTGTTTATTAATTGGAGTTGTGATTGAGTCCTAATTAATTATTTTACGGGCGGTATGGATATTGTTGGCACGATTGTAATATTTAGGGCATGAGATGGATTTTGAGTGAAATAGTGGTACCGGTTAATAATTTTATAAATTGTATAGGGTGCAATGTGAGTACTGGGTAGTTTTACAAGTTACTACTTTAGGAGATATTTTCACCGTCTGTGAACCATTGCTCATTGTCTTTCTGGCATGCAGCTGGACATGTTCTATAATTATTGTCCTACTCGGCTACTCCTACATAATTTTATAGTACCCTTTCTATATGGTAAAATTCAAAACTACAATCACGTGTTTATATATATATATATATATATATATATATATATATATTAAATCAATTTTCTGTTTCATCTACTAAATTATATGAATGGAATATTGATGGATTAACCGAACACCAAATTTTAGAAAAATTAAACCATATGTCTATGGCTGCTAATAGTTATCTTAGTAATACTGACCTTGATCAAACACAAATTGTTGATTTATTAACCTCTGGTTTTACTGGAATGTTAAAAGCTTGGTGGGATAAATATCTTACCAGTACTAACAGACAAGAAATTAAACATGCTGTTCAAACTGATGACAGCGGTATCCCTATATTTGATCATGAAATGGGAACTGTTGATCGCGTCATTTTAGATGGTGTTAATACACTTATTTACACTATTATTAAACATTTTATTGGTCAACCTAGTAATATTACCTCGCGTATTCATGATCAACTTAGTAATTTGCATTGTCCAACATTAAGTGATTTTCGATGGTATAAAGATGTCTTTATATCTAGAGTCATGTTAAGAGATGATTGTACTAAACCATTTTGGAAGGAAAAATTCATTAATGGTTTACCTAGTTTATTTGCTCACAAAATTAGAGATGTTCTTAGTCAACCAACTGGAACAATTGAATACGATAGATTAACTTATGGTGATTTAGTTAGTACTATTCAAAAAGAAGGATTAAGAATGTGTATTGACATGAAACTTGCTAAACAATCACAAAAAGATAAAAATAAAGCTAAATATGAATTAGGTAATTTCTGTGAACAATATGGTCTACCCCCTGTAGCGCCATCACGGAAAAAGCATAAAATAATTAAAAATTCAAAAAATAAAACTCAACCTTCTAAAGACAAATATTATGATAAACCCAAGCCAAAGAGTCCTAAAAAGACTAAAGATAAACCTAAAGATAAACCTAATAAATCCAATGCTGAAAACATCACCTGTTTTAACTGTGGCAAAAAAGGCCATTACAAATCCCAATGCAAGGTTAAACAAAAAATTAATCAATTACTCATATCTGATGATGATAAACAAAAAATACTAGAAATATTCAAAATGGAAAATTTGAATGATTCTGATAAAGGAAGTCAATCCTTTGATTATCATTCTCTTAGTGAAAGTTCTAGTAATGATCAAATTAAAATAGGATGTACTGATAATTGTTGTAATAGGATAAATGTACTTACTAAAGAATTATCTGAAGAAGAATTGTTAATTGATCTCATTAGTAAAATAGAAAATGTTGAGTTAAAACAACAATATATTAAACAATTGAAACAAGTTCTTGCTAAACAAAGTCCAAAGCTCCAATATAATAAACCAATAGTAAACATTCACACCACTTTGGAAAGATTTAATAAAACTACTAAAGAAATCACTATACAGGATTTACAATTAGAAATTGAAACAATTAAAAATGAGGTTACACTGATCAAAGCACAACTTCCAAAATGGAAACAAAGAAATAAAAAATCTGTTAAAATAAAAAGCCAATCTTCTAATGAATTTTCTGATAGTTCTGAGGATAATCCTATTTCTCCTCTTTCTATACCAGAAACTAATCATCAAGATAATATCAGATTAAATTTGATAACTCAAATTCATATTCAAAAATGGCATGCAAATGTCAAAATATTAATAGATGATTTTGAATTAAATATCATTGCTCTAATAGATACTGGAGCAGATTTAAATTGTATTCAAGAAGAATTAATCCCTAATAAATATAGTCAAAAAACTACTGAAAAATTAAGTTCGGCTAATGGGAGCAAAATGATAATTAGTCATAAAATACAAACGGCTACAATTTACCAAAATGATGTTTGTTTTAAAACCTCGTTTGTTTTAGTTAAAAATTTAACTGATAAAGTCATTCTTGGAATGCCTTTTATTTATTTATTATACCCATTTACGGTTGATTATAATAAAATTACTTCCACATTTTCTGGTCAACAAGTAACTTTTGATCTACTTCTTGCACCTGATCAAAATGATTTGCAACAATTACAGGATAACTCTATTAACTATTCTGATCTGTTTACAGATGACTCAAAGGAGGATCAACTTCGGCAAGATCTACCTGCCAACTGTTCCTGAGGATTCTCCCCTCAGTTTTAAAAAATTAGACCATTTAACTAATATTGATAAGACCCAACAGTGTCTCCTTGATGCTCTATGGAACTTGTGTGGGGAATATCGACATAATAAACAATTTATTGATGGTTTAAATTGCCTGAATTATTATTTTTGTGAACAAAATCTATTGTTAAAAAATAATGATGCAGCTTATACCTCAATGGCCTCTGAGTTACATCATTTATCTGTTAAATATTCAAATTTATGTGAAGAAAATGTTAAAAATCAGGCTAAACTGCATATCATGCATCATGATTTCAAAAATGTTAAAAAGGAGTGTTTTGCATTGAGGGAGCAAAACAGTGAGTTATCTAGCAGATACATTCAATTACCGGTGGGGAGTGCACAGTATGCCACCCATAGTAATTCTGGCCAAGACTTAGTAGCTAGCACCAGCAGGACTAGCAGATACATTGAATTGCCTGTGGGGAGTGCGCCGTATGCCACCCATAGTAATTCGCATAGTACACACATTGCCTCTATGAGGAACTATTTCTCTACTCTGTTACAGAGTCTCCCTCACACACCTGTCTCATTAAAAAATCAAATTATTTTCCCACAGGATTTTCCTGTTGATTTAATAAAAGATATTCAAAAAATGGCTAAAAGGGACGGCCACTATTTTCAGGAATTTCTATTCCAATTATTAACTGATTTGTCTACTAAAACTACTCCTGGTTTAGAAATATCTTGGGAAACTCTTTACAATAAAGACCAAGATAGGGTTGAATGCCCAAAAACTAACCCTATTTGCTCAAATTATCCTTTGCATCGGATTGATTGTCCCTGTAATTTAATATATAGTGTTCCAAGAGCTTGCATTGATATGCAGTTCTTCAAAAATATTAATGTTGAATATAATAAAAAATTAATTGAAATCACCCCAATGACCCTATTGGATCATGGGTTTTAAGACAAGTTATTTTTACTAACCCGGAGCAGACTGATAGCTTTACCAGAAAACTGGCTGTCTCCATTTTAAACCTTTTTGCTAAATATGGTTCATTAAGATGCCAAGTCCTCATCAAAAGCAAAATGCCAGAATGGACTTGGACTGGTAACATTATTCCTGCTCAACATATCATGCATATTGCAGTCAACTGGCCATTCAGTAGAGTTCATCTTCCTATCCACCTCATTGGGGATGAAGAACCCTGGCCTTGTTCAAAGTCAATTCGCAGTCAAATACGCCACTACAGGGCTTATTCAATTGCTGATAAACTTGGAGATGCTTATCATGATGATGATCTCCATGTCTATGCTGATCCCAGATCAATCTATTTAATTTCTGAAGATTCTATCCAGAAGATTCGTTGTACTGAACAAATTCAAGAAGTTCCATTTATTCACCATACTCAGCATGAACCATTAGTAAAACGTTATCTTGATCGATTAACAAATGATCATCTACTTCGTTCACCAGTATCTACTCCAGTAACTGAAGACCCTATTGATGAAGGAGAAGATTATTGGCATAATCTCTCTTCTGAAGAAATGCATAATCTTGATAACAGGATGGAGGACTAAAAAGTCAACCCAATCAATGGCTGATCTTTTCAACTTCAGCAGTCTGTTCAATCGCTGGCATCAATTAACCAGCCTATTAAACTCGAACCTATTCAAACTCAATATAGCCCGAGTCAATCAACTTTCCTACCTAGGAAACTATTCTTTCAACGGCTGGCTATTCAATTACCCTCTGGTACTATTTAAACAGTAACAACTTTTTACTGTTCATCAATCAACTATTCACTCAGCCGACAAACTACTGTTCAACCACCTGCTGTTTTACTTTTCCACCGAAAGTAAAAGTTCACATGGTTCGCACTGTATTATTGTACAGCCTTTAATCCTTCATCTATAAAAGGATTGCTGGCTCTTAGTTAAGGACATAGGAATTCGGAGCTCCTTCTCCAATTCTCTTGCCTTCTCTCTCTCTCTCTTCTCTTCTCTACTTAAATGTATTAACACTGCTACACTGCAGTCCCCCTTCCCCTGTTTACCTTCTCCGAAGGTACTGTTAAATGTTCTTCCTCTGCGAGGACTACTCAATTAATGAGTTGATCCTCTCTGATCTCTATCAATGATAAACTGATGTTTATTCTGTTTTCTGTTTTATGGTTGGCTTTGCCACCTACTGCTTAATGTTGTTTTGATTTCCATGGTCGGCTCAGCCGCCTTATTAACTGTTTAATTTTCTGTTCATGGTCGGCACAGCCGCCTGTATATTCTGTTTACTCTGATTATGTCTGTGTTTTTCTTACTGTGTCTCTCCTTCCGCCCCCAAATGGTATCAGAGCCAAGTCGGGAGTAGTGAGGTAGGTGGTTGGTGGCATGGGTTGTCCCTGAGTCGGAGGTAAGAGTCCGGTGGATGAATAGTTACTAGGTAAAGTATTTATTTTCAGAAAAGAAAATGAAATTAAAAATTTATTTTGGCAAAGTAATCTTGCTTATTCTTCATAGTCGATTGGACAGAGTTTATACTTGATTATATGAACATGAGTTGCATGTGTTTGTTTTGGCACTATGTTCTACACTCAGTATTTGACAAGTAAGAGTCTGTATTTGATGATATGGGCATGAGTTCATGTTTCAATGGTTTCGGTGCCTGTAAAAATACTTCTGGTAAATTGGAGTAGCTGTTTCTGGCTGTCCCCATTCAACATCCTGGTTTTCTGTAAAAGGTCCCGTCGAGTAAGACCCGCGGTAGGGCAGTTAAGGGTTGGAGGCAACCGTCTGGGTGTTGGGTACGAGGGAGTGGGGGAACAGCAGCTCCAAGTGATTAGAAGTATTAGGGTAGTTCTTAAACACATAAAATCAAATACAGAAATACTGCAGTGTCTGGATTATGTGTGTAGATGAGTTCCTGTCCAAGACACATACAAATCAAGTATAGAAAAACTGCAGAGATTATGAATGATAAAAAGGATTTTCTTTAAATTATAAAATTTTAAAATCCATTTCTTTTGTGTAAAGGAATATCTTATTTAGTAGTCTTTCATCCACCAGTCCCTTCCCTTATTCAGGTACGGATCCATCCACCAATCCCTCCATTCACTCCAGGCTTACCAAGTTCTTGGGCAAATCCCCCCCAAACTTGAGTATAAATCTGCCCTTGCTTATGTCCCTGCTACTAACCAATCAACCCTTGCCCACATCCCTGCTCCTACTATTTCTATTGATCCCTTTTGTTCAGCTTTGCCCATTTAACCCAAATATTCTGCTAAAACCTCCTCTACTGAATATTTGCTTAAACCATTCCCTACTAAACTGTTTGCTATTGAACCAGTGCATAAAAACCTTCATCAACCTATTGAATTAGTAAATTCCTTCTTCCCGCCGGGATGGCAATTCATTCCCCAACATCCTGATAAAACCCTATCTTTTTACCGAGATATACTCTTTCACCATAAATCCATCCTGATTAAACCAATCACTGATAAGAATGACTCTGCTAAAGTAATCTACCATTCACTTTACATCCACAATATAGTCAGTCTTGATCAATGGGGTTCCCCATTTGGTGGCATGGGTTGTCCCTGAGTCGGAGGTAAGAGTCCGGTGGATGAATAGTTACTAGGTAAAGTATTTATTTTCAGAAAAGAAAATGAAATTAAAAAATTATTTTGGCAAGAAATCTTGCTTATTCTTCATAGTCGATTGGACAGAGTTTATACTTGATTATATGAACATGAGTTGCATGTGTTTGTTTTGGCACTATGTTCTACACTCAGTATTTGACAAGTAAGAGTCTGTATTTGATAATATGGGCATGAGTTCATGTTTCAATGGTTTCGGTGCCTGTAAAAATACTTCTGGTAAATTGGAGTAGCTGTTTCTGGCTGTCCCCATTTAACATCCTGGTTTTCTGTAAAAGGTCCCGTCGAGTAAGACCCGTGGTAGGGCAGTTAAGGGTTGGAGGCAACCGTCTGGGTGTTGGGTACGAGGGAGTGGGGGAACAGCAACTCCAAGTGATTAGGAGTATTAGGGTAGTTCTTAAACACATAAAATCAAATACAGAAATACTGCAGTGTCTGGATTATGTGTGTAGATGAGTTCCTGTCCAAGACACATACAAATCAAGTATAGAAAAACTGCAGAGATTATGAATGATAAAAAGGATTTTCTTTAAATTATAAATTTTTAAAATCCATTTCTTTTGTGTAAAGGAATATCTTATTTAGTAGTCGTTCATCCACCAGTCCCTTCCCTTATTCAGGTACAGATCCATCCACCAATCCCTCTATTCACTCCAAGGCTCTTTGTTAAAAATGAATAGAATATTTAGATGTAATTCTTCTGCTAGTTCATCTTCAATGGCTAATTTGTCGTCTATACCAGACATAGTAAACCAAGAAGAACAAGAATATCAAGATTTAAATACTGATCTCCATAATTGGAATATACCTAAAATACCTGTTAAAGAAGTTTATAGATCCAGTTTTTAGGAGATTCCTTTAAAACTGATCAAGTTGCTAAAACTGTTGAACAAGTTTATGCTATTACTAAACAAGAAGAAAAATATATATATATATAGTTACTACTTTAGGAGATATTTTCACCGTCTGTGAACCATTGCTCATTGTCTTTCTGGCATGCAGCTGGACATGTTCTATAATTATTGTCCTACTCGGCTACTCCTACATAATTTTATAGTACCCTTTCTATATGGTAAAATTCAAAACTACAATCACGTGTTTATATATATATATATATATGTATATATATATATGGACAAATTTTAAAGTTCATTTGTTTTTAAACCAAGCTTTGATTATGAAATAGAATTTTCAAGCCGACAAATAATTGGACAAGAAAAAATAACTGCTATAACTATAACTATTAATCGAATATGATTACTTTGGCAATGCGGGATGGAAGTGAAAATGGTGACTTTTCACCTTCAAACCACAACTACTTTGAGAGATAATTTAATAAGATTTATTTACTCTTCCAACCACTGAGGATCAAGTCCAGACGCCCCTATTTAGTGTTAGGTCCGGACTTCTCCCACAACCGTCGGATTGTGTTTTTAATGGTTCAGATTTGCGGAAAGTTTGTTCGCATCCGTGGATCTGAACCATTAAAAACATAATCCGACGGCCGTGGGAGAAGTTCGGACCTAAGCTCTAGTCAGGTCGCCCTGACTTGATTTGGACTATTCTTCCTTTGTGGCCCGTAATCCTCGATCTGGTTCCTTCCTCCGTTGGTCCAGTGGTTGCCTAGCCTTCTCCACCTAGCCTGCACAATGAACGCACAACTAAGACCTGGCCAGGGGTTGCCCGGCAAGGCCCTCCGGCGAGAGGATGAGTATGTGTAGAGAGAGAGAGGGGGAAGAGACTAGGATTTTGAGTGAGTATTCGCGTTTATGAGTGCATAACTTCCCAGAGGCGCGCGCTATCCTTTGGTATTTATAGGGTTTCCCTGACTTGCTCTCCAAGCACGGGCACGTGCCTTGCGCGGGCTAGGCGGCGTCACCATGACGTCACCGGATAAATCTGGTAACTACTTTGGCGTGAGCTGGCATGCTCCATGTTCGTTCATGATTATCCTTTAGCATAACCGTCTCTACACGTGGGTGGGCGCATGGCCGCGTAGGTACCCACGCGGGTGGCCGAGCCTAGAAGAGCCTGGCGGTTTGCCGAGCTTGAAGGGTAGCTGAGCCCGAAGGGAATTCCGATTAGGCAAACATCGTCTACGGGGCCGCCCCCAAATGGTGGCCAAGCACGGCACAATCTTCTCCGTTGCCGGAAGCGAGGCATAGGCAAAGCCAACAACTAGTATGCCTTGGCTCAGGCCGAGCCCAGAAGACCATGGCAGTTGCTGAGCTTGAAGGGTAGCCGAGCCCGAAGGGAATTCGGGCTAGGCAAACATCGTCTACGGGGCCGCCCCCAAATGGTGGCCGAGCAAGACACAATCTTCTCCGTCGCCGGACGCGAGGCATAGGCAAAGCCAACGACTGGTATGCCTTGGCTCAGGCCGAGCCCCGGTGAAGTCACAGTTGAGTTCGGCCCGCTACAATAGCCCCTCGATCTCTGCCGACGCCGAGCGGATGGTAAGGATCGATGTTAGACCTTGGCCGAATTTACTGATTGCCGAACGTGCATGTTTTCACGAGGATCAGAAGGTGGAGCGTGAGAAGGTGAGAAGTTACAATGGCAGCCTGAAGATGGCGAAGGCCCAGATTGCCGAGATGGAAAAGGAGAAAGAAGAGATGGCCGAGCGGTTGAAGAGTGCCGAGTGTGAGACGGCCAGGGTTTTGGGGAGAGAGAAGAGGAAAATGAAGGAGGAAGATAGGGCGGCCTATCAGGCTGGTTTTGACCGGGCCGGAGCCGAGTACATGAGGACTCTCGGTCCATGGTAAATAATGCGATCAAGATGAGGGTCCCCATCGCCTACTGAACGGGATATAAGGACGGCGTGAAGGTCGTTTGTGGAGTTATGCAGCTGGAGGCCGACATGAACCTGACGAAATCGATTCCAGCCTCAGCCACTCCCGAGCTCGTCCCGAGCTCGTTCTTCCCTACATCGAAGAGGAGTGCGCACCCCTCCCACCTGAGGAATTCCCTAGAGCGAGGACAATGTTGAAGACCTAACCGATGCCGACGTCACTGCAGAGGACTTGATAGGCTTGGAGAAAGATGGTGACAGTGGCAAGAAGGCTTCTGCTTATGCCGAGCAAGAGCCAGTGAACGTTGATAAGGATGCTCGGGCAGAAGCTGCAGCTGCCAGTGGTGGTGCTGATGTCGACGTCGTCGTAGCCTAAGCTGGTGTTAATGTCGAAGTTGAGAGGAAAATGCCCGCAGGTGCCATGGCCAGTCGCCGTAGTTAGCTTACCCTTTATTTTTTTTTGTGCTTGTTGATTTCTGTTTTTCTTGTGCTCGAAACTTTTGTTTGACTGGACGGCTCTGAGCTTGGGGTTTACCGTTCTAGATGTAATAGTTCGTGGAGGGTCGGCACGAACGGTTTACCACGCCGTACCTCCCAGCTTAGGGATTTTCATCAACACTTGTTTTCTTTTGAATGGATGACTTTTGACCTCTTGTTTGCAACATTTTCTTGCCTTTGGAAACTTTTCCATGTTTGCTTGTCTAAAATTGTAGTTGTCCGTAGCCCCCACTTTGGTCTGGGTTCCGCTAAGTAGTTGATTAACGGCCGAGCCTCGACCAAAGTATAATGATTGAGTAGAACTTTATGTATCGCCGAGCATGGTGTTGTCCTCGGCCGTTGTGCAGCTTAGTTGACAATATTTAAGTAACCAAAATGTGATTGGTGCCTCTTCTTGTGGTTGGGGCTCAACGAGGTAGCCAGCCCCTGGCCAAGGTATGAAGGGAGTTGGAGGCGTTATATGTTCGTGGGTGGTTTGCTCACCAAAGCGTGAGTGTAACCGGGCTGCGGCCGACCTCAGAGTCTTACCGAGCCGAACCGGAGCCTAAATTCTAGCCATAATGAGTGTCTCTAGGCTCGGTGGACCTGATGTCCGTTAGTGCTTCTTTGGGCAGTAACAGTGGCCGAAGCAAGGGCGTAAGAGCTGTTTGTGGGTGTGACCGAAGTCAAAGTTTGTGGTTGACTAAGTGTGCTGAGAGTTGCGATTGGTGTCGGCAGTTGAGAAGCTGCCGTCGGCAGAAAGGTTGTTGAATTGGGAATCCCCTAGGCGGCTCTGTCAGCGTAGAATTCTTCAAGAGCACAGAATTGTTCTACGACGTGCCGTGCGGAGGTCGAATAGCCAGTTCGTCTAGTATCTTGCTGCCAGATTCCAATCCATTTTTGAAGGTGCGTATGGCCCAGTATTCGTAAATTCCAGGGATTTCATTGAAAAGTTGCCAGTACCGCTCAGCGTAGTGTCTGAGCATTTCATTTGGGAGCTTCCTCATCTGGGACAAGGATTCAAGCTCCTTGGCTGTCCTGTTGTTGGTGATGAAGCGAGTGTTGAAGGCGCGTTCAAGGTCGGCCAGGTTCCGTATGGATCCAGCGGGCAATTTGTTGACCCACTGGAGTCCAAGGGAGCCGAGGCTGAATGGGAACGCTTTACATTTGATTTCATCCTTGGTAGTACACAGCTCGATGGCTTTGGGTCCTTTCCTCTTTCTGAGGTTTTTTCGCGTACTCGGCTGCGAAGCTTGTCCCGCAGGTCTGTCATTGCCCTGTGTGGGTGGTCAATTGACGTCTCTCTGTCGCCACAAGTTTTGTTTCTGTTCTCTGCCCCTTCGATCCGTACGCCTTTCCCATTCCATCGAACATAATTTTCATTGTCCAAGTTTTTTGGTGGGATCCCCCCGAGGCGTTCAGAGACCTATCGCCTGGTTTCGACGGAGTCTCAGCTTTGGCGTGAGGCAGTTGTGCGAGAGAACTCCGCACGACTAGTCAATGTAGACACCCTATTCTGGACTATCCGGATCAGCACGTTTTGCGGTCTTTTGTTACACCAATGATGATAGGAGGTTGAAAACACTCCGAGGTCGATGGAAGGTCTTGAGCTTTGAGCTTTGGATATCCCCCTTCAAATCCGTTTCAAATCCCTTCAAACCCTTCAAAGCCAGAGCCATATGGCCCCCGGCTAGACCTTACATGCTTACGCCAGCTTTTACTTGGCGTGCGCCAGAAAGCTGCCACGTGTCGGACATCGACCGTTGACTTAGTTTGACCTGGCGCACGGCGGTTTGTGGGTGGCATACGCATGGTCAAGGCCGGTCAAATCACCGCTTTTCTGTCACGTGCTCGAGACTTTGTAACCACCCCAGTACAGTGCAGAGCCTCCTGATCATTACATTCTGCAGGGGACGTCCCCCTCTCTCTCTTACACTACCCATCAACGAGTCCCATGCATTTAATGCATGGGACTCCTCCCTCTAACCTAACCACACCCCTAACCCAACTGATCAACCCTGATCTCAGGCCCTCTCTCCTCCATAAATACCCCCCCTTGCATTCGTTTGCAAGGGGTTAACCACATTCAATAACCAAGAGCTATCTCTCTCTTCTTTCTCTTGTTCTCTCTTCTCCATTGAAAGGGTAAGAGGAAGAGGAGTACCACACCCACATTGCTAACCAGTCATCATTCAACCTCCATCTTCAACCTTCAAAGCCCAAACCACCATCCATCCCTTGCATCAAAGGTATACCACATTTGCGTGGCTTTCTGTTTTCAGCCCCTGAGGGGAACCAGAAAGGTTCTAGCTAGTAAATGATACTAGTCCAGGCCCTTTTCTGGTAAAATAAAACAATCGTAGGAGATCTAACATGGCGCACGCCAGCATACCCAAGCCGTACGCCATCCATGGCAGTATGTGCACTGCTCGCGTGGGGATCATGTTTTGTCTACCTGTCGCCTGTACTTCATGTTCATCACCTCCTTAGCATGCTAATAACCAGTCTATGGCTTTTTATATTTTAGAACTGCTAGTGTAACTTTCAATTCCTGCTTCTTTCTTGCTTTATAAGGCATCTGGGGTGTTTCTGGTCATGATCCAGAGCCCAGATGATGTAAAGCCAAATGCTGGATAACAGGCAAGCATGGCGTATGGCCTCTCAAGGGCGGCGTATGACATGTAGGCTAGGTCCAGTGCCTGGCCCTTACATCATTGTTAACCCTGGCTTCTTCATTTTCCCCCACTCTATTTATGGGGATTTCTGTTCCTTTTCATGGCTTCAAGCCCTTTTACCTGTCTGTAATATGTATATAAACTGTCTTATAAGCTGCGTGGTTTGTCCTGGGCGTGCGCTGGTCCATTCCAGAGCCCAGAGGATTGAGAGCAAAGATTGTGAACAAACGATAGGGTAGTGTACGCCAGCTCTTAGGTGGCATGCGTATGGTATGGTGGCGTGCAGAGGCTCAGTCACTGTGTCCCAGTATGCTACTTGCTCACGCACCTGAAAAGCAGCGTACACCATCCCGTTGAAATTGTTCACAGTGCTTGTTCTCAATCTATGTTCTTATGTCAATTCAATTCGAGCAAATCCTCATCCATAAACATTTTGTCATATAAAACTGCAAGATGTTACAGTCTTCAATCCCCATTATCTGCTCCCCCGCCCTAACTAGCTAAAAAAAATGATCAAATGAGAGAAAAATGCAAATGTTTTACAAAAATGCATGAGTAGAGACCGATCTCCGGATTGGGTGAGAGGGGTGCCATAAAACCCTTCCCCTCTCGTAACTTGGCTCCCGAACCTTAGATATCGAAGGTGACGACGGACCAATCCACTGTGGGCAATGCGATTTGCCCCGATCTTTCTCTCCTCTAGGGAAGGGATTCCGTTCCCCACCCTTTTGAGAAAGGAGAGATGCTGCCGGTTCGCAGGAGCGCTTTTAGCTGGACGACAAGAGCTCGCGAAAATACAGAGTCGCCACTTGGGTTTGAAGGTCCGACACCCAAGGAACCGTATTTCGAAGCACCTGCCGCGCTGTTTGATTTGAAAAAGTTAAGGAACCAGTCCGTCATAACCATATCTGGGTTCGGGAGCCAGGTTACGAGAGGGGAAGGGTTTTATGGCACCCCTCTCGCCCAATCCGGAGATCGGTCTCTACTTAGGCATTTGCGAAAATATTGTTTGTTTGCGATTCTGTTTGATTAATCATTTTTTTTAGCCAATTAGGGCGGGGAACAGTTAATCGGGGCTTAAAACTGTAACAATTTGCAGGATATGGTAGATGATAGCATGGATGAAAAGAACAAATGAGATAATACTGAACACTGATTTCAGGATGCCAAAACAGTGTAGGGTATGAGTTTATCACAAACAGCGACCGACTTGCATGCACAGAATGGGAACATGCAAGTCACACCATCGCGCGACATACTCATACCCTCGCGCGAGTATCAACATCCCTCCTACAGGTTTAATTTTATCTCCTTCTGGGCTCTGGAAGGACCAGTGCACACCCAGGATCAAACCAAGCAGTTCATATGTGCTGGAAGTAAATAGATTACAATCTGACCGAATAGGAATGAAATACAACAGGCTTAGGGAGGAGCTCGGATTCGTCACGTTGAAGTACGGGTTATCCATGGTAGAGGCAGAGTTGAGCTGTACAGCAGGCATAGGCTGGTGGAACAAGTCACTGATAGCAGCGTTGAATACAAACGCTCCGTTCTGTAGACGCGCAGAGGGCGCATTGAAATTGGACGACTGTCCTTCCTCGGAGCGGATATAGGAGATCTCGGCCTCGGACTGAGAGGGGATAGGCACAATCAGTCTAGGTTGATTCGTTGAGGTTATATAGTCGGTGGGGTTGAATATAGTGGAGCTGAGGGATATATCGGTGGGGCTGATGGATATCTGGTTAATGCGTGGAGCATTGTTGTGGTTTGGCATAGAATTGGCGAGGATGTTGGGTTTTTGAGTTGCCGGTGGTGGAGCATGAAGAGTCCCTTCATCTATGAGATCCTGAATCGCATGTCGGAGGCGAAAGCAAGAATCGGTAAGATGGCCGGCCCCTTGGTGATAGGCACAGTAGAGATTGGCTTTGAAGTTGGGCAAAGGTTTCTTAGGTAGAGGAGTTGGGTCGAGGAGCTTCAGATGTCCTGATTGGATCAGTTTCTCCATGACTGAAGATAGCGGCGTTCAAAAGCGGAGAAACTACGAGGTTGGTTACGCGGTCGGTTATTCTGCGGGGTTTGAACTTGATGGACCTCGGCAATTTGGTTAGCAGCTTTCGAGGAGGAGGCATTGGTACCACTGGTTGCAGTATTGGAGTAAGTCCCTCCCCCAAACAGTGCATTAGTATTTCCAGAATATGCCCGAGGCTTTGACTTTGATGGATTGGAAGATTCTCCCTTTGACAGAATCCCACTCTGTAATGCATCTTCGATGGCCAGACCAGAGTCGAAGAAGGTGTCAAAATTGGAGGATGCTTGAACAAGGACCAAGTGCCTAGCATAGTCTGGCTGGAGATTGCGGGAGATGATACGGAGCTGATCTCTCTCGCTCGGGCGATCAGTCATTTGAGCGGCTTTGGCCCTCCATCTCTTGACGAAATCCGCGAAGGATTCCTTAGCGTCCATCTTGGTGGATTCCAACTCCCGAGTAGTCATCTTGAGCTGGGAGTTATAGCTATACTGCGAAATAAACGCAGCCCCGATGTCCTCCCAAGTCCTTCGCTTGGCAATGTCGAGTGACAGAAACCAATGGAAAGCGGGACCCGAGAGGGTTTGAGGAAACAGCTGAGACATGGCCTCGGGCTCGACGGATAGGAGCTTCATGGCAGCATGGTAACCATAGAGATGGGTTTTAGGATCGCCAGTGCCATCGAACTTGGCTATGTCGGGCATTTTGAACTTGTCAAGAAGCTTGGCATTGGGATAAAGGCAGAGACGGTCCAAGTCAATCCCTCCAGCACTGAGTTTCTCGGACTTTGAAACAGATTCTTCCATCTTGGCCATCTTGGCGACGAGAGCAGTCATGTCAGGGTGTTGAATAGTCCTAACAGCAGTGATGCCTGGATTCTGAGCGGGATTTCGAGTGCCCTGAGGATTGACCAAAGCGACCAGACGCCCTGGATGGTCCGGATCTTCGACCATGATAGGTTGCTCGTGTACATCCTCTTCGGCCTCGCCCTCCTCTTGAACAGTTGGAGGAAGACGAGTGTTAAAGAGGTCATTCAAGCAGGTCATGTTGGCATCTGTCTGAGCGGCCCTTTGTTGTATGACAGCAATACTAGCCTGGATGTTCATGAGCATGGTTTCCAGAGAGAGTGGCTGCGGTTGATCTGCCATGACCGTTGGCCCAGAGGTGCTTGATGCAGAGGAGGGGGTAGGTGATTCCGGAGAGTCTGTTTCTTCGAGGACCGGAGACGATGCTGACTGCAGGGTAGCGAGCAAAGAACGCGGGGAGTCTTCCGTTGTGACTGACTGGGCTTGCAATCTGACTAGTCTTTGAATTGGATTCCGGTGCAGACGTTCCCAAGTGGGTTTGGTTTTCTGCTTCGATACTTTCCTTGGCGGTGCAATGATTCAGAACCTTTGCTTGCAGAAAGCGAGAAAAGGCTTAATAAGGGCCCTGCAGAAACTTTAATCTAAATAAAAGACTAAAGCGAAAACACAGTCACCGTCGTCAGTGTCACCCTTAGACTCTAATACTAGCAGACAAGTCTGTCTTATGACGTTTGGACATTACCAGTGATCCTCAGAAATCTTTTCATGGTGTATCCTTTTTGTATCAACTAAGGCAAAGAGATGTCAAAGCAGTCTAAAGATTTTGGTTTATTCCGCTTCGAAAGTTTCAACTTTTGAACTTGGAACAATTCGGTATAGATAGGCACGATGCTATAACCAGGGAGGTATAGGCAGCACAGTGCCGTAACCCAAATGGTGTACATGCTTCGCATGATAACCAAAGTGGTGTAAGCATCGTGGTATTTTTCCCGTTTTGTTCCTCGTTTTCTGTTTGAAACTTCGATTGGGTAATTAGCCAAAGGCTTTAGAAGGTCTTGATTTCCCAAAGTTTATTTGATCCAAGGAACTTGAGAATTGACAACGTGCACCATCGAGATGCAAGACTCCTCATCGGGCCATGGTAAGGTCCTAATAAACATAAGACAGACTTGAAGGAGAGAGAACCTAGGAGCCGCCCTAAACATGCTTCTACGCAAAACGGTATGTATGTATGAACAGTGCATGCGATAGGGAAAGCAATAACACGTCGACAGTATAAGGGGGTTAGATGCAAGTAATCTTACCCTGTAGGTACCTGTCCTAATTTGGAGAGTGCTAGTGCTTTGTATATGTAAAGGCTGGTTTTGGCTTTGAAACAGGTTCCTCGGACTAGAGCCAAAGATATACCTCCCGCTGCCCGCGTAACCGCAGAGCAACAGTCGAACGGTAGAATGACTCATCATCATCGAAGGTTGTTAGTCATTCGGGGTCCCCGGGCTCCGGTAAACCGTGCCGGATTGCCAAAACGATCCAACGAGGCTTATCCCACATCGATGTACATGAAGATGCTAAAAATGTTTGATTAATGAAACAGAATCTCAAATTCGCAAATGCCTTTTCAAATTTGGCTCTCTTTATTGATCAATACTTAGAAGAAACTACACGAGAGAACAATCGGAAAAGCCCCAGATTGGATGGCCGGACACGAGGTCCTGTTAAATCACCAATCCTTTCTTCGGCAGCGCGAAGCTCACCGTTTTGACAGGCTTTTGTGGGATTGTTCTCAAGCGTATTAAAATCTAAGTATAGATTAATATTGATTCGATCCCCAGCAGAGTCGCCACTGTGGGCAATGCGATTTGCCCCGATCTTTCTCTCCTCTAGGGAAGGGATTCCGTTCCCCACCCTTTTGAGAAAGGAGAGATGCTGCCGGTTCGCAGGAGCGCTTTTAACTGGACAACAAGCGCTCGCGAAAATACAGAGTCGCCACTTGGGTTTGAAGGTCCGATACCCAAGGAACCGTATTTCGAAGCACCCGCCGCGCTGTTTGATTTGAAAAAGTTAAGGAACCAGTCCGTCATAGCCATATCTGGGTTCGGGAGCCAGGTTACCAGAGGGGAAGGGTTTTATGGCACCCCTCTCGCCCAATCCGGAGATCGGTCTCTACTTAGGCATTTGCGAAAATATTGTTTGTTTGCGATTCTGTTTGATTAATCATTTTTTTTAGCCAATTAGGGCGGGGAATAGTTAATCGGGGCTTAAAACTGTAACAATTTGCAGGATATGGTAGATGATAGCATGGATGAAAAGAACAAATGAGATAATACTGAACACTGATTTCAGGATGCCAAAACAGTGCAGGGTATGAGTTTATCACAAACAGCGACCGACTTGCATGCACAGAATGGGAATATGCAAGTCACACCATCGCGCGACATACTCATACCCTCGCGCGAGTATCAACATCCCTCCTACAGGTTTAATTTTATCTCCTTCTGGGCTCTGGAAGGACCAGTGCACACCCAGGATCAAACCAAGCAGTTCATATGTGCTGGAAGTAAATACTTATTACAATCTGACCGAATAGGAATGAAATACAACCCTTAAACAGTGAGGGTGATAAAAACAGAGACCAAAGGCCTAGCTGCCCATGCAAGGGCAATCACTGGAAATGACTAACCATCGCGCGATGGAATCACATCATCGCGCGACTGTTCTGACTGGACATCCAGGAATTGCTTTGCATGCCTGGGCTCTGAGACATATTCAGAAGCAACCCAGGGGCATTCCAACATAAACAAGGAAAGCAAACTAGACTAAACTATTGATTTTAACATGCAAGACAGTGAGATGTATCAAATATGATTAAATAGGAGAACATGAAATCATATAAATTGGATCAGAACAAGAGACCCATCCCCACGAGAACCATATCACACGAGCTAGAAGCATCGCGCGATTGTATGGGTTCATCGCGCGTGGGTTTACTTGTTCACAGCATCTTGTAAATTTGCTGGCCTTGGGGCCAAGAACTGATATTGATTACCAGTCCTGACCCTGTCAGCCCCCCTCAGGGATCAAAACAGTAAAGGCTGAAAATTATACCTTTACTTGAATGATTTGAATATGGTTGAGTGAGGTGGTATGCCTTTGACAAAGGAGAAAGGGGTGGTGGCTTTGATTGAGAGAAGATCAAGGTTGTGCTTCTTGTTCTTCTTTTTGGGATTTTTCTTGGTAACCCTTTGAAAGAGCTCAAATGGGGGTTATTTATAGGAGAAGAGGGAGTTTGTTGGGTGCTGATACAAGGTCATTCAGCCAGCCAACAATGCTGGCAGCACTTACTTGGTAGAGAAGTGGGGTGCCAAGTTGATGGGAGAGTGGGGGGCTAGGTGGTGCAAGGATGGCCGAGCAAACGCCGTTCAGTTGATGGAACGGGGTCACATGGCCCTGCAGGCGCCTCATCATCACAAAATCCAGCTGGATACGACAGGTGTCGACCATCGCGCGATGGAGTGAGACCGTCGCGCGAGGGTTCTAACTTCCCCGCGATGGTCAATCAGTCAAAGTTTGACTTTGACCACCACCTGGCAAGTAGAGCATTGCGCGTGTGTCTCAGTAAGTCGCGCGAAAGTCAAACCCATAGTCAAAGTTTGGGTTCAATGGTTCTGGGGTTAAGGGATGGGTTCCACATACACCAAACTCAAACCATTTCAATCAATACTGTTCTCGACCTGATTCATCATCGGGGGAACAAGAAACTGAAAAGAAACAAACTGAAGATAGACAAAATGACTGAGAAATCAGATTGGGGTGTCTACATCCACGCCTTTTTCAAAAATCAAACAAACGTAGCAAGCGTTTTCGAGTTTGGTTCCTTGGGTACTCTTCCGCTAAAACCCGAGTGGCGACTCTGAATCGAAGCGTCTTGCCGCGCTTTCCAAAAAGGGTCGCACCCAAATGTTTTCAAACCACAAAATCTGGGATTTTTGGGGCGCGTGCCCACAGTCGAGTACGTGCTTGTGAAAGATTCGGTGTCCCTTGTGTGGGTCCACTCACGGTGGGATCTCGAGCGGTGCTTTCCAAAATGTTGTAGGTAGTTTGTAGAGGATAAGCTCCCTGGCGTCTCCCTTCTCTGGCGTAAACCCAAGGCGATCTTTGGCGGAGACGCGTGGCCCGCCTCATTGGGTTGCTCTCGTAGTGGTGGGGGAGGGGGTGGAGGAGGTGGAGTAGGTGGGGGAGGAGAGCTTCTTCGCCTCCGCCTTTAGCCTTTCGCCTTCCAGTGGATCTGGAGGCAGCCGGCGTCGAGACCTGTAGATGTTGTTTCATCTGGGCCACCTCCGCCCTCAGCGCTGCCAGTTCATTATCCCTTTCATCGTCTCGTCATTGCTGAAGGCGGATGTAGGCCGCCGTCACGCCGTCTGTGGCCGGAGATAGCCCGAAACTAGGGGGAATGAGATAGACATGTGCCTTTCAGGAAACAGAGGTGATCTGATAGGCTTCCGGATATACCTTGACGAGCTTCGCCCCTCACAGGTATAACATTATACTTCGTAGAAATAACAAAGTGCATGCTCTTTTTATTGCTTCAATGCTGTCGCTGACCGATACTTGCATTGTTTGCCTTTACAGGTTGAGTGGGATCCTTGGAGGGGGACGGAGCCTGAGCCCGAGTACTTGGCTCGTAGCAGGGCTGTCACGGCGAGCAGAGTGCTGCTGGAGTCGGCCTTTGGTTGGCAGTGGTACTTGGGTGACCGAGTGACACGCCAGTCACTTGGCTATGCGAGGTTTCAGGTGCCCGGACCGCTTCCACCACGGGCCTCACACACAGGAGAGTACACCTTGGCTGAGTTGGAGGTCTTCACACGGCCTGATACTGACTTGACACGCCACTTGCGTCCTGACATGGACTATGCAGTCTATCAGAGCGAGCGCTTGGCAGGGCCACTGGGAGTACGAGAGTTTAGAGAGGTTCGGGGCCAGGCCCGTGGGGCTGCTGAGGCGAGGAGGGCCGTTTCAGGGAGGCCAGGTAGCAGTGAGAGTCGCTCGAGGCGAGGTCCGAGTGGATCAGTGAGAGGCGGGCCTCCGGAGTTGACATGGCAAATAGCTTTGGTAGATTCTCAGGGCAATCCAGCTGAGTTGCACCTTACCCCGGCCAGAGTTGAGCCAGCGCCCGTTACTGTACCCGTAAGATATTGTTGCATTCATTACTGTATTCTGATAAAGTTTGAATTGCCATTCAATTGCTCATATTTGAATCCTCTTTGCAGGTACCCAATGAGTGGGTGAATAAGGCTGTCCGGCACATGCTTGCGTTGGAGAATGTGATCAGAAGGGCAGCGAGTGGCTTACCGTTGGACTTGCGCTACCCTCAGCCAGCAGCTCGGAGATCTCAGGTACATCCTTTAGAAAATGATAGATTCCTGCTTTCGATATATGCCTGTATTCGATACATTCCTGCATTCGATACATTCCTTTGCTTTGATTGCTTCTTGATTTTGCTTAAGCGTACCTGCTTTTAGAAGATGAAACATGCAAACATATGCTAATATATACAATGTTTATAATGCAGGCACAGGGACAGGCGGCTCCTAGGAGGAAGAGCGCGAGGGATCCCTCACAGAAGAAGTTAGCTGCAAGGACTCCTGCTCCACACCTAGCACCAGGCCACAGGCACGGGGCCCACATCCACCTATTGGCAGCGAGGAGGCGGCCCGAAAGGCTGTGGCACAGGCCGAGGAGAGGTACCAGCTAAAGATGCGCCAGAGGCCTTCACAAGACGAGCCGGTCCGCAAGAAGCGGCTGATCCTGCCAGAGGTCTCCGAGGAGGAGGACGAAGAGGAGGAGGTAGAAGAAGAAAAGGGAGAAGAGGCGTCAGACAGCAGTGGGTCTGACGACTCGGCGGAGGATCCAGGCTACAGGGTGGATCCCACAGAGAGAGACGACGAGGATGACGACGGAGAGGGCGACTGGTTCGGGGATGACTGAGGGCTGCTGAGGAGCCTTTTCCCACTTTTGCACTTTATTCTTGCTTTTGGGCCTGCGTGCCCGCATAGATAGATGGAGGGCCAGAGTGCCCTAGGTGACATTTTGACGGACGTTTTGGAGGCCTGCGCGCCTTTTTGACTTGATGGGCGAGTATGCCCGAACTTGACATGATAGCTTTGGGTGGCCGAAGTGCCGTACATGCAGTAGTTTTCTTCATTTGGATGTGGATAGATCACGGTGTTAGCCATAAAATTTGCATTTTGCAGTTTATTTTACCTGTGCAATGGGTTAAAGTAGATAAATGCTTACCACTAATACCGTACTTGCATTGATAACGTACCAAGACTGTAAACAGACACGGAGATGCGTACAAACGGGACTTAGCTTGAAAGAAACTGAGAAAATATCTTAGGACACAGCTAGGATACGGACAATATAATGGAATTTTGGACATTTGCAAGCCAAAACTGAAGATATCTCAATTGGGATGAAACTGACACTAAGGTAAGGTCACATATGTGCAAAATGACCTACGAGAGTAGGTGGACCTTGAAAAATACGTTCCAAAACGCAAAAGACCCAAAAAACACCACAAGAGACACAAAGGGGACACGAGGAGGTAAAATAAGACTCTATTATGTCCCGGACTGAAACCGACACCTCCGTACAGTCACATTAGGTCTTCATGACCTGTACGGCATGAGAGAATGGAGGGAAACCCTTTGAAACGAGTTTTGACTCCCTAGAACGGCCTTTTGAACTTGAAACGGGCCACCAAGGGTCCGAAATCTTCCTTAAACACAATTTTCCGAATCCGGTGCTTGGATACAGTCATATATGCTTATAATGACTTGCTGGAACCCTAAAAGTTGCAAGGTAACCGTTGGAATCCAAAATGACCAAGGTTGGGCAGTAGCTGCTGTAATCTGTCAAATTGCAGGTTGAACCGTCGCGCGATGGAATGAGTCAATCGCGCGATGGAGGGGTCTTTGAACAGTCGCGCGATGGAGTGACATCATCGCGCGATGGTTGAGGCACACCAGGCCACCTTTATTTGACCATCTCAGAATTCCAGGGTGGTCAGGCCTTGTCATCACTTTTTCTCATAAGCTTTTATGGGACGGTGCAGAGATGCCTTGGTCTCAAAAGAAAGGACAGTGTGCAGCAGAGACTTTTGCTTTAAGAAGGGGAAATGCTTTACGCATTCTGGCTATAAAGAGACCGGTGCTTCGTTCAGTAGAAGCATTCCCCTGGTAATTTTCCACAAAAATCAAGATGGCGAATAACCTTCCAGTGTTGATTAGTCCATGGCTTACTGCTTTTGTTGCTGGAGATTGGCTCTCATTCCGATCTCACGGGCTGGCCGCATTTCGTTTTCTTCGTGATGTAAGGGTTCGCCCTGAGCTCCTGATGGCAGCCCTGCAATTCTGGGATCCGGAGGTCCATGTGTTCAGGTTCGGGGTCAACGAGTTGTGCCCGACTGTGGAGGAATTCCAAGCGTACCTCCAAGGTGTTGCCTCAAGCGTGATCGTCGTGCCGCCTTACCGGAAGAATATACCAAAGCTCCTTCAAACCAGCCTTGACATCACTAGGGGAGCAGCTGAAAGTTTGCTAGTCGGAGGACAAATCAACATTATGCGCCTAATGGAATGGTACGGGCCAGAAGGGGATGTAGAGGACATGGCTTTGCAGGCTAGGCGTCGCTTTGCCTTAACAATCAGCGTGCTGGCTGCTTATTTACTGGTGTCTCCGAATGGGCAGGTGAACCCTATGCTGGTGAGCGTTGCCGCTCAGATGGGTTTCCGAAAGAATGTGGTGCTGCTTGTCTTGGCTGAAACACTCATGGGTTTGGATTTGGTTTCCACAGGTCAAACAAACGTTTTCGGCGGTAGCCCACTTCTGTTGCAGGTAAGTTCTCACTCAGCTCATCTTTTTCTGTTTTTCGCACACTCTGCTTTTACCTCGTCTCTCGGCTAAGGCTATATCGGAGTTTCTCACTTATTTTTCCACTCAAGCTTTATGTGGCTTCTGACTTGTTTTTCCGCTCTTGCAGCTTTGGTTGTCCGACAAGTTGGGATTGCTCACTGCACCAGAAGCAAATTGGCCTCATCTGCCCGGCCGAATGCATCAGCGAGGCATGATTTACCCGGAGACGACTGTGCATCAATGGTACACATTCATGAGAGAGATGTTACCGAACGAGATCACTTGGAGGCATGAGGCCCTGAACATCCCGGATATGGCCTTGAATTCTGCAGGTTTTGAAAGAATGGTGATAGCTGGGCTGACCGCTTTCACATTCTACATTCCTGGCCGTATTCTCCGTCAGTTGGGAATAAGCCAAGGGCTTCACCGAGCTGGGATTGAGGACTTCCAAGTCCCTGCCTTTACCTTCCAGAATCTGAGAGGATACGAGCACAATTGGGGCCTGAGACAACTCGGAGGAGCTGACCCAGATTTCAGCACAGAGCTTATGCCCCGATATCGAGCATGGCTGAAAAGAGAGATTGCAAGCAGGCAAAACAACGACAGACTCTTCGACAGACTCGAATGATCTAGAATAAACTGTGAGCCTGTTAAGGCCTCGAGCACTTTATTCTGTTTTTTATGCTTAACTGTTTGTTTAAGACTGCTCAGCTTGTGTAATAGAAGTTATAATTAAAATAAAAGTGAAAGTTGGAGAGCTTTCCTCGTTTGTTTCAGGTGTTGAATCACAGCATTCCGCGAACATTGATCCGAACTCTGATAATAGGGAACCGTGGATCAAGTTGATTGATTATGACCGAATCTCACAGAGAGATTGCCTACGTATCCCTTTTCAAGGAATCAGGTCAAAACGTAGTTCAGGCAAAGGTTCGCTCGGGTGTTTTAGCTTTCCTTTTACGCTCTAACTTTTGCCTAGAACCGCTCGTGCGGGTTTTCGGTCTAGCGAGCTGTTTGATTGATGCCTATTTATTTTTGCCTAAACCGCCTTCTCAGGTTTTCAGTCTAGCAGGCCTGCTCTAATTTTTGCTTGGAACCGCCCACCCTTGTGGTTTTCGGTCCAACGAGCTTCTCTCAGGGATAGTAACGCTTGAGTTGATCCAGGTTAACCAGAGTGTTGAACTCGTTGCCATCAAGATCAATGAGCTGAGCTGCTCCCCCAGAAAGGATGGTCTTAATGATGTAAGGTCCGGAACGCTTAGGTCGGAATTTGCCGCGGGGATCGAAAACTGGCGCTCGAATCTCCTTCGTGACCATGTCACCTTCAATTAAGTCTCTAGACTTCACCCTCTTGTTAAATGCCCGGGCAATTCTCCGTTGATACCCCTGAATATGATACAAAGCCCGGAGCCTTCGTTCATCAAAAAGCATGAGTTCAGCGAATCTCCCACTGAGCCATTCAGATTCCGAAAGTTCCGATTCTACCGCGACCCTCAGAGACGGTACCTCGAGTTCTATAGGGAGAACTGCTTCCATCCCGTAGACTAAGGAATAAGGGGTTGCCCCTGTTGATGTCCGGATTGACGTTCGATACCCCCAAAGAGCTAGAGGCAGCTGCTCATGCCAGTCCCTGGCGGACTCTGCAGATTTCTTGATGATGGTCTCGATATTCTTGTTTGCCGCTTCAACCGCTCCATTTGTCTGAGGGCGATAGACAGTCGAGTGATGGACCTGGATCTTGAATTCTTCAAAGAGCTCCAGAACTCTACCCTTGAAATGACTCCCATTGTCTGAGACGAATGCCTGCGGAACTCCATATCAATAGATGATATTCTTCCTGATGAAATGAGCGACTTGGACTGCAGTTAAGGTCTTGTATGATTCAGCTTCGACCCATTTAGTGAAATAATCGATCGCTACTAGAATGAACCTGTGACCATTTGAAGCAGAAGGTCTGACCATGCCGATGACATCGATGCCCCATACAGAGAAAGGCCAAGGCGAAGTCATGCCAAATAGGTTAGAAGGTGGAACATGCATCAGATTAGCATGGATTTGGCACTTGTGACATCGCCGCACATAATCCACACACTGAGATTCCATAGTAGACCAGAAGTAGCCCTGACGCAGAATTTTCCTAGCAAGCATGACGCCGCTCATGTGGGGACCGCAAATCCCTTCGTGGATTTCTTCCATAATTCTGATAGCTTCAGCACCGTTGACACAGAGTTTGTGCATCCCACAATGAGATCTCCTATACAACTTCCCTCCACAGATGATGTAATGGGCAGCAATCCTTCGTAACGCAGTTTGGTCCTTCTGAGAAGCGTCAGATGGGTACAAACCACTCTCAATGAAGTTCCATATGTCATGGTACCAGGGTAGGCCATCATCCACATCATCGATGGCGTTGACGCATTGATAAGCGGGATGGTCCCGTTGCTCGATTAAGATAGGACGGATCTTGACACCTAACGGCAGTTCAACCATGGATGCCAGGGTAGCAAGTGCATCAGCGAAATGGTTCTTCAACTGAGGAACATGAGTGAAAGTCACCTTATTGAAACGAGGGATTAATCCCTCCAGGTCCCGATGGTAAGGCTTCAGTTTCTCTTCGCGTACTTTCCAGTCTCCATTGGCCTGAGACACAACGAGATTTGAGTCCCCGATGACTTCAAGCTTCTCAACACCGAGCGCGAGTGCAACTTCCATTCCCACAATACAGGCCTCATATTCAGCTTGGTTATTGGTGACATCGAAATTAAGCTTGAACGCAAGCGGAATATGAGAACCGCCAGGAGTGACTAGCAAAACCCCGATTCTGAACCCTTTCTGATTGGCTGCCCCATCGAAGTAAAGAGTCCAAACATCCTCAACGACTGTCAGCACTTCCTCGTCCGGGAATGCGAAATCTGAATCCTCGGGTCCGTCCACAGGGTGGTCAGCTAAGAATTCTACAATGGCACGTCCCTTTACCGACTTTCTTGTGACGTATTCGAGATCGAACTCTGCTAAAAGAAGCAACCAACGTGCTAATTTACCAGTAAGCGCTGGCTTTTCAAATAGATACTTGAGAGGATCCATTCGAGAAATCAACTTTACTGGGTAAGCTAGCATGTAGTGTCTTAACTTTTTAGAGGCCCAGACAAGGGCCCAGCACGTCTTTTCTAAGGCGGTATAGCGCTCTTCGGCTCCAACCATCTTCTTGCTCAGGTAGTAAATAGCTTTCTCCATTCCCTTGTCCCCTTCTTGAGCTAGCAAACATCCCATGGACGTAGAATTCACAGATAAATAGAGAATCAGAGGTTTTCCAGGTATAGGCGGCATGAGAACAGGCGGGTTCTGTAGATAGTCCTGGATCGAGATGAAAGCTGCTTGGCACTTTTCTGACCATACGAACGGGGTATCCTTCTTGAGTAGTGGAAACATCGGCTCGCAAGTTAAGGTTAACTTGGCGATGAATTTGCTGATGAACTGAACCTTCCCCAGAAAACTCTGCACCCCCTTTTCAGACTCAGGTGGCTTCATTTCGCGTATTGCTTTGATTTTTGACGGATCGACCTCAATCCCACGGGAAGTGATCATGAAACCCAGCATTTTGCCTGCCGTGACTCCGAAGGTGCACTTCTGTGGATTAAGACGCATCCAGAACTTGTGGAGCCTTTCGAAAAGTTTCCTTAACACGTGGAGATGTCCTTCCCGAGTTTTTGACTTGGCAATCATATCATCAACGTAGACCTTAACCTCTTTGTGCATCATGTCATGCAAAATAGTCGTGGCAGCTCTTTGATAAGTAGGACCAGCATTCTTCAAACCGAAAGGCATAACCAAATAGCAGTAAGTTCCCCACTCAGTGATGAAAGTCGTTTTCTCGCGGTCTTCAGGTGCCATGAGAATTTGATTGTAGCCTGAGAAGCCGTCCATGAACGAGAGCAAAGCATGCCCTGCAGTATTATCCACCAGCATATTGATGTGTGGCAAGGGAAAATCGTCTTTGGGGCTTGCTTTGTTCAAGTCCCGGAAGTCAACACAGACACGAATCTGGCCATTTTTCTTAGGAACAGGGACGATGTTGGCCACCCAAGTGGGATACTGAGAGACTGCGAGGAAACTAGCGTCAATCTGCTTGGTGACTTCCTCCTTGATTTTCTGCACCCAGTCCGGTCGCATCCGTCTGAGCTTCTGTTTCACCGGCTTAGCATCGGGCAACAGGGGGATTCGATGCTCCACTATCTCAGGATCGATACCGGGCATGTCTTGATGAGATCATGCAAAGATGTCGCTGAATTCAGTGAGGAGTTCTTTGAACTTACGATGCTCCTCCGGATCTAACGTGGAGCCCACTTGAACCATCCGAGGATCACTCTCATCTTTCAAGTTTATGAAGATTACCTCTTCTTTTAATGGCTGAGCATGCCTTTCGTCTTCCCTTTCAATGAAAGCACGGATTTCCTTGGGGATAGCCCCATCAAAATCTATCCCTTCATCGTCAGGGTCGACACAGTTTATATAAAGATCATTCAAGTAGTCAGAAGAGGAGTCTTTCATTTCATAAGACCCTGCAGGGTCGCCAAGTACAAGGGAGTCGAACTCGAAGTAAAAGCTATGACGTGGAGGGCCGAGCGGCACAAACTCCGACTCAGAGCTAGACTTAGACTCAAAAGACCTGACAGACTCAGTGTCGGACTCAGCTATGTCATCAATGCAAGTAAGGCGCGGCTTGAAAATGCAATTTTTAAGGCTACCCTTAGCTTCCACGATAAGAGAGGTGGGGTCCTCGAGGGCGTCGGGCCCTAGCATGAACACTTCGGCTTCTTCGGCTTCCTTGGCCAAACCCACTTGAGAGAATTCACGGAACAGCTGCTCCAAGCTCCCCTGATCGAAAGATCCCAGCCAGTCAGTCTTCGGCTTGGGTTGGCTAAGCTTCCTCTTGAATTCCGCGCTAGCTGGCTCTTCGTCACTGGAAGACCAAGTATCATCTGCAAAGATCTCAAAACCAGGTAGCAGCTCCCCAGTGACTGAGTCAATAAAGGGCTCAGCTTGCCCACGATAGATATCATTCCCCTTTTCACGGACGAAGTAGCTGTTGGGATCACCATAGAGAGAGCAAGGTTTTCCCATGCATTTCCTTCTTTTGGCATCGTTGGCAGAGGAAGAGTATACCAAGCCAAAGCGGCCCTCACAGGAAGGAAACGCAGGGAATTCCGGAATCCCTTGTTGGTGAATTCCTAAGCCAAGGCCAGGTAGATAGGACATTCTTCTCATAATGTCCAGAGCGACAGAGCTTATGATGAAGTCCCCATCTACGTTGATGGCCATGACCGAGCCAGAAGTATCAAAAGAGAATCCTGCGAGATCGACGTCTTCATTGTCGTGCGCAATACCCAAAACAGGTGTGCCGTCTTCCTTGAGCGGGCGAATGCCTGAATCCCCGCAGATAATCAAAGTCCCAGTGGGAAGTCCCAGCATGACTTTCTGATGAAGAGTAGATGGGACAGCCATGATGTCCGATCTGTGAAGCCACGGTCTTCCTAGCAAGAGATTGAACGAGGCTGGAATGTCGACCACATGGAACTCGACATCCATTTTGAATCCCTCCGCATCGAGAGTGAGCACGAGTGTGCCTTCAACCAGACGACGTGTGCTGTCGTATGCCTTAACAGCCATGCTGGAAGGTGCAAAGTCTTTCTTAGTCAGTCCCAGACGGTGAGCCACCCTCAAAGGGCAAACGTTGATCGCTGAGCCATTATCGATAAGAACGGTCGGAACCCAAAGTCCTCGGCACTTGACTGTGATATGCAAGGGTCGATTGTGGTCAACTCCTTCAAGCGGCAGATCCTTATCGGTGAAGACCACGGTATGCTTAGAGGTAGGTGGGAGGATAAGGGAAATCATTGCTTCAGGCGTGACGTCCGGTCGGATCTCAAGACGAGAGAGAGTGTGGCAGAACTTCTGACGATGCTCCCGGGAGGAACAGATTAATCCCCAGAGTGATATGGCGGCGGGAATCCGCTCCAATTGCTTTTGAATCATGTCGTCGTTTGGGGCATTAACCGGTACCTCAAGTGGTACAGACCCTGAGAAAATAGGAGGTTGGTTCTTCCGGTTAGAAGAATTGGATGAACTTCCTGCTTGCAGATTAGCATGCTGAAAGACTCGTCCACTTCTTGTAACATTAAGAACGTTCTCTAAAGAGGGTACCGCTTGAGGGTCTTGACTGTCGTCCCATAGATCAGCAGGGACTTCTCCCAATTTGCGTTTCCCTTTGTCGGAGATCGTAGGGGCCACAGGCACTTCCATGTTCAAACCCAAATCCTGAATCAGGTCTTTCATCAATAGTGATTCCCAAAAGTCTGGATCCCCAACGGCCACAGGTTCTCGGACTGGTTCTGTACTAGCGACGAAAGGGACGTCCCACAGCCCTTCATCAGCGAGGGAGCGATTGATAGTCCAAACCTCGGACCCAACCTGGATGTTGACTACATCATCGACATCCCAAAGATCAGCTGGTGGCACAAGGTCTGTAACCATGATGCTGCAGTCCTCTTCAGAAGGGGAAGGCACGACAGGGCGCGGAAGGTTTTCGTCGACAATGAAGAACGTGGGATCATACTCGGGATCAGCCACTGAGTTAACCAGCCTGTCAAGAGTGGAGGGGAAGAAACATTCCCCTAGGACACGGGTTTCATCCCGAATGAGGTCTTCCTCTAAATACTGGATTTCATGGCCGGGCAGGGCGTAACCCTGGAGAGGATTAGGGTCAAATCCTAACGGAAATTGCCAAGCAGGCTCGGGGTCCCAATAGTACTCTTCCTCAAGCAAAACAGGCTGAGGTTGTTGGAAGAGCATGTCCAACGAGAATCCATCCAAAGGATCAACCATGGCTGCCTCGTAATTGGCCATCCAAGCATCATACCAGATGTGGTCAAAGGGGATGTCTTCGGGATTAGGTGGGAATCCCTGTAATTCCAGCTCCGTCCATTCATTGATTATGGGAGTGGCATAGTCATCATTATCAGCTATAGCCCACCCTACGGCTTGCATGTCAAGTTGTTGCTCTGTTTGAGGGGGAATAGCAGCTCTGAAGTGGTCCAACAGGCTTAGGGAGGAGCTTGGATCCGTCACGTTGAAGTACGGGTTATCCATGGTAGAGGCAGAGTTGAGCTGTACAGCAGGCATAGGCTGGTGGAACAAGTCACTGATAGAAGCGTTAAATACAAACGCTCCGTTCTGTAGACGCGCAGAGGGCGCATTGAAATTGGACGACTGTCCTTCCTCGGAACGGATATAGGAGATCTCGGCCTCGGACTGAGAGGGGATAGGCACAATCAGTCTAGGTTGATTCGTTGAGGTTATATAGTCGGTGGGGTTGAATGTAGTGGAGCTGAGGGATATATCAGTGGGGCTGATGGATATCTGGTTAATGCGTGGAGCATTGTTGTGGTTTGGCATAGAATTGGCGAGGATGTTGGGTTTTTGAGCTGCGGGTGGTGGAGCATGAAGAGTCCCTTCATCTATGAGATCCTGAATCGCATGTCGGAGACGAAAGCAAGAATCGGTAAGATGGCCGGCCCCTTGGTGATAGGCACAGTAGAGATTGGCTTTGAAGTTGGGCGAAGGTTTCTTAGGTAGAGGAGTTGGGTCGAGGAGCTTCAAATGTCCTGATTGGATCAGTTTCTCCATGACTGAAGATAGCGGCGCTTCAAAAGCGGAGAAACTACGAGGTTGGTTACGCGGTCGGTTGTTCTGCGGGGTTTGAACTTGATGGACCTCGGCAATTTGGTTAGCAGCTTTCGAGGAGGAGGCATTGGTACCACTGGTTGCAGTATTGGAGTAAGTCCCTCCCCTAAACAGCGCATTAGTATTTCCAGAATATGCCCGAGGCTTTGACTTTGATGGATTGGAAGATTCTCCCTTTGACAGAATCCCACTCTGCAATGCATCTTCGATGGCCAGACCAGAGTCGAAGAAGGTGTCAAAATTGGAGGATGCTTGAACAAGGACCAAGTGCCTAGCATAGTCTGCCTGGAGATTGCGGGAGATGATACGAAGCTGATCTCTCTCGCTCGGGCGGTCAGTCATTTGAGCGGCTTTGGCCCTCCATCTCTTGACGAAATCCGCGAAGGATTCCTTAGCGTCCATCTTGGTGGATTCCAACTCCCGAGTAGTCATCTTGAGCTGGGAGTTATAGCTATACTGCGAAATAAACGCAGCCCCGATGTCCTCCCAAGTCCTTCGCTTGGCAATGTCGAGTGACAGAAACCAATGGAAAGCGGGACCCGAGAGGGTTTGAGGAAACAGCTGAGACATGGCCTCGGGCTCGACAGATAGGAGCTTCATGGCAGCATGATAACCATAGAGATGGGTTTTAGGATCGCCAGTGCCATCGAACTTGGCTATGTCGGGCATTTTGAACTTGTCAGGAAGTTTGGCATTGGGATAAAGGCAGAGACGGTCCAAGTCAATCCCTCCAGCACTGAGTTTCTCGGACTTTGAAACAGATTCTTCCAGCTTGGCCATCTTGGCGACGAGAGCAGTCATGTCAGGGTGTTGAATAGTCCTAACAGTAGTGATGCCTGGATTCTGAGCGGGATTTCGAGTGCCCTGAGGATTGACCAAAGCGACCAGACGCCCTGGATGGTCCGGATCTTCGACCATGATAGGTTGCTCGTGTACATCCTCTTCGGCCTCGCCCTCCTCTTGAACAGTTGGAGGAAGACGAGTGTTAAAGAGGTCATTCAAGCAGGTCATGTTGGCATCTGTCTGAGCGGCCCTTTGTTGTATGACAGCAATACTAGCCTGGATGTTCATGAGCATGGTTTCCAGAGAGAGTGGCTGCGGTTGATCTGCCATGACCGTTGGCCCAGAGGTGCTTGATGCAGAGGAGGGGGTAGGTGATTCCGGAGAGTCTGTTTCTTCGAGGACCGGAGACGATGCTGACTGCAGGGTAGCGAGCAAAGAACGCGGGGAGTCTTCCGTTGTGACTGACTGGGCTTGCAATCTGACTAGTCTTTGAATTGGATTCCGGTGCAGACGTTCCCAAGTGGGTTTGGTTTTCTGCTTCGATACTTTCCTTGGCGGTGCAATGATTCAGAACCTTTGCTTGCAGAAAGCGAGAAAAGGCTTAATAAGGGCCCTGCAGAAACTTTAATCTAAATAAAAGACTAAAGCGAAAACACAGTCACCGTCGTCAGTGTCACCCTTAGACTCTAATACTAGCAGACAAGTCTGTCTTATGACGTTTGGACATTACCAGTGATCCTCAGAAATCTTTTCATGGTGTATCCTTTTTGTATCAACTAAGGCAAAGAGATGTCAAAGCAGTCTAAAGATTTTGGTTTATTCCGCTTCGAAAGTTTCAACTTTTGAACTTGGAACAATTCGGTATAGATAGGCACGATGCTATAACCAGGGAGGTATAGGCAGCACAGTGCCGTAACCCAAATGGTGTACATGCTTCGCATGATAACCAAAGTGGTGTAAGCATCGTGGTATTTTTCCCGTTTTGTTCCTCGTTTTCTGTTTGAAACTTCGATTGGGTAATTAGCCAAAGGCTTTAGAAGGTCTTGATTTCCCAAAGTTTATTTGATCCAAGGAACTTGAGAATTGACAACGTGCACCATCGAGATGCAAGACTCCTCATCGGGCCATGGTAAGGTCCTAATAAACATAAGACAGACTTGAAGGAGAGAGAACCTAGGAGCCGCCCTAAACATGCTTCTACGCAAAACGGTATGTATGTATGAACAGTGCATGCGATAGGGAAAGCAATAACACGTCGACAGTATAAGGGGGTTAGATGCAAGTAATCTTACCCTGTAGGTACCTGTCCTAATTTGGAGAGTGCTAGTGCTTTGTATATGTAAAGGCTGGTTTTGGCTTTGAAACAGGTTCCTCGGACTAGAGCCAAAGATATACCTCCCGCTGCCCGCGTAACCGCAGAGCAACAGTCGAACGGTAGAATGACTCATCATCATCGAAGGTTGTTAGTCATTCGGGGTCCCCGGGCTCCGGTAAACCGTGCCGGATTGCCAAAACGATCCAACGAGGCTTATCCCACATCGATGTACATGAAGATGCTAAAAATGTTTGATTAATGAAACAGAATCTCAAATTCGCAAATGCCTTTTCAAATTTGGCTCTCTTTATTGATCAATACTTAGAAGAAACTACACGAGAGAACAATCGGAAAAGCCCCAGATTGGATGGCCGGACACGAGGTCCTGTTAAATCACCAATCCTTTCTTCGGCAGCGCGAAGCTCACCGTTTTGACAGGCTTTTGTGGGATTGTTCTCAAGCGTATTAAAATCTAAGTATAGATTAATATTGATTCGATCCCCAGCAGAGTCGCCACTGTGGGCAATGCGATTTGCCCCGATCTTTCTCTCCTCTAGGGAAGGGATTCCGTTCCCCACCCTTTTGAGAAAGGAGAGATGCTGCCGGTTCGCGGGAGCGCTTTTAACTGGACAACAAGCGCTCGCGAAAATACAGAGTCGCCACTTGGGTTTGAAGGTCCGATACCCAAGGAACCGTATTTCGAAGCACCCGCCGCGCTGTTTGATTTGAAAAAGTTAAGGAACCAGTCCGTCATAACCATATCTGGGTTCGGGAGCCAGGTTACGAGAGGGGAAGGGTTTTATGGCACCCCTCTCGCCCAATCCGGAGATCGGTCTCTACTTAGGCATTTGCGAAAATATTGTTTGTTTGCGATTCTGTTTGATTAATCATTTTTTTTAGCCAATTAGGGCGGGGAATAGTTAATCGGGGCTTAAAACTGTAACAATTTGCAGGATATGGTAGATGATAGCATGGATGAAAAGAACAAATGAGATAATACTGAACACTGATTTCAGGATGCCAAAACAGTGCAGGGTATGAGTTTATCACAAACAGCGACCGACTTGCATGCACAGAATGGGAATATGCAAGTCACACCATCGCGCGACATACTCATACCCTCGCGCGAGTATCAACATCCCTCCTACAGGTTTAATTTTATCTCCTTCTGGGCTCTGGAAGGACCAGTGCACACCCAGGATCAAACCAAGCAGTTTATATGTGCTGGAAGTAAATACTTATTACAATCTGACCGAATAGGAATGAAATACAACCCTTAAACAGTGAGGGTGATAAAAACAGAGACCAAAGGCCTAGCTGCCCATGCAAGGGCAATCACTGGAAATGACTAAACCATCGCGCGATGGAATCACATCATCGCGCGACTGTTCTGACTGGACATCCAGGAATTGCTTTGCATGCCTGGGCTCTGAGACATATTCAGAAGCAACCCAGGGGCATTCCAACATAAACAAGGAATGCAAACTAGACTAAACTACTGATTTTAACATGCAAGACAGTGAGATGTATCAAATATGATTAAACAGGAGAACATGAAATCATATAAATTGGATCAGAACAAGAGACCCATCCCCACGAGAACCATATCACACGAGCTAGAAGCATCGCGCGATTGTATGGGTTCATCGCGCGTGGGTTTACTTGTTCACAGCATCTTGTAAATTTGTTGGCCTTGGGGCCAAGAACTGATATTGATTACTAGTCCTGACCCTGTCAGCCCCCCTCAGGGATCAAAACAGTAAAGGCTGAAAATTATACCTTTACTTGAATGATTTGAATATGGTTGAGTGAGGTGGTATGCCTTTGACAAAGGAGAAAGGGGTGGTAGCTTTGATTGAGAGAAGATCAAGGTTGTGCTTCTTGTTCTTCTTTTTGGGATTTTTCTTGGTAACCCTTTGAAAGAGCTCAAATGGGGGTTATTTATAGGAGAAGAGGGAGTTTGTTGGGTGCTGATACAAGGTCATTCAGCCAGCCAACAATGCTGGCAGCACTTACTTGGTAGAGAAGTGGGGTGCCAAGTTGATGGGAGAGTGGGGGGCTAGGTGGTGCAAGGATGGCCGAGCAAACGCCATTCAGTTGATGGAATGGGGTCACATGGCCCTGCAGGCGCCTCATCATCACAAAATCCAGCTGGATACGACAGGTGTCGACCATCGCGCGATGGAGTGAGACCGTCGCGCGAGGGTTCTAACTTCCCCGCGATGGTCAATCAGTCAAAGTTTGACTTTGACCACCACCTGGCAAGTAGAGCATCGCGCGTGTGTCTCAGTAAGTCGCGCGAAAGTCAAACCCATAGTCAAAGTTTGGATTCAATGGTTCTGGGGTTAAGGGATGGGTTCCACATACACCAAACTCAAACCATTTCAATCAATACTGTTCTCGACCTGATTCATCATCGGGGGAACAAGAAACTGAAAAGAAACAAACTGAAGATAGACAAAATGACTGAGAAATCAGATTGGGGTGTCTACATCCACGCCTTTTTCAAAAATCAAACAAACGTAGCAAGCGTTTTCGAGTTTGGTTCCTTGGGTACTCTTCCGCTAAAACCCGAGTGGCGACTCTGAATCGAAGCGTCTTGCCGCGCTTTCCAAAAAGGGTCGCACCCAAATGTTTTCAAACCACAAAATCTGGGATTTTTGGGGCGCGTGCCCACAGTCGAGTACGTGCTTGTGAAAGATTCGGTGTCCCTTGTGTGGGTCCACTCACGGTGGGATCTCGAGCGGTGCTTTCCAAATGTTGTAGGTAGTTTGTAGAGGATAAGCTCCCTGGCGTCTCCCTTCTCTGGCGTAAACCCAAGGCGATCTTTGGCGGAGACGCGTGGCCCGCCTCATTGGGTTGCTCTCGTAGTGGTGGGGGAGGGGGTGGAGGAGGTGGAGTAGGTGGGGGAGGAGAGCTTCTTCGCCTCCGCCTTTAGCCTTTCGCCTTCCAGTGGATCTGGAGGCAGCCGGCGTCGAGACCTGTAGATGTTGTTTCATCTGGGCCACCTCCGCCCTCAGCGCTGCCAGTTCATTATCCCTTTCATCGTCTCGTCATTGCTGAAGGCGGATGTAGGCCGCCGTCACGCCGTCTGTGGCCGGAGATAGCCCGAAACTAGGGGGAATGAGATAGACATGTGCCTTTCAGGAAACAGCGGAAGAATTATGTTTCCACTAGCGTCTTTAGCCCCTGAAACGGTAACGTCTGGTGAATCTCCGCCCATCTTGGTTGAGTTTTCGACTATCTTTTGAAGAGGAAGGTGGTTTGGAGGAGGGTTTGAGCCGTTTGGATAAGAAGCTGAGAAGGGTTCACGTTGGGTTCGCCAATTGTGTGGCCCGTGATCCTCGATCTGGTTCCTTCCTCCGTTGGTCCAGTGGTTGCCTAGTCTTCTCCACTTAGCCTGCACAATGAACGCACAACTAAGACCTAGCCGGGGGTTGCCCGGCAAGGCCTTCCGGCGAGAGGATAAGTATGTGCAGAGAGAGAGGGAAGAGACTAGGGTTTTGAGTAAGTATTCGCGTTTATGAGTGCGTAACTTTCCAGAGGCGCGCACTATCCTTTGGTATTTGTAGGGTTTCCCTGACTTGCTCTCCAAGCACGGGCATGTGCCTTGCGCGGGCTAGGCGGCGTCACCATGACATCACCGGATAAATCTGGTAACCACTTTAGCGTGAGCTGGCGTGCTCCATGTGCGTTCATGATTATCCTTTAGCATAACCGTCTCCGCACGTGGGTGGGCGCATGGCGGCGTAGGTACCCGCGCTGGTGGCCGAGCCCAGAAGAGCCTGGCGGCTTGCTGAGCTTGAAGGGTAGCCGAGCCCGAAGGGAATTCGGGCTAGGCAAACATCGTCTACGGGGCCGCCCCCAAATGGTGGCCAAGCACGACATAATCTTCTTCGTCACCGGACGCGAGGCATAGGCAAAGCCGACGACTGGTATGCCTTGGCTCAGGCCGAGCTCGGAAGACCATGGCGGTTGCCGAGCTTGAAGGGTAGCCGAGCCCGAAGGGAATTCGGGCTAGGCAAACATCGTCTATGGGGCCGCCCCCCAAATGGTGGCCGAGCACGACACAATCTTCTCCGTCGCCGGATGCGAGGCATAGGCAAAGCCGACAGTTGGTATGCCTTGGCTCAGGCCGAGCCCCGGTGAAGTCACAGTTGAGTTCGGCCCGCTACACTTCCAACAGCTTAAACTCCTCAAAGTTTACAACTTTGAGCAATGTGGGATGGAAGTGAAAATATGACTTTTCACCTTCCAACCACATCCACATTGAGAGACAATTTGTCATTCATCTCTTAAGAGGATTTGTTCATTCTTCCAACCGCTTAAACCTCTTAGGCTCAATTTGGATGCCCGTAATCTTTTGTAGGAATAGGAATTTGATTACCAGAAATTCAATTCCTAGTAATTTGTTAACCAGAGTAATTTTATTCTAACGTTTGGATTAATTAAGTAATCTTCTCTAGGAATCCAAACCCACAAAATATCTTAAAGTCAAACGTTTCCTTTTTAAATTGATCGAGCCTGGGGGTTGGAGGGATCAGATTATGTGATTCCTCCTGGATTAGGAGATTAGTAATCTCATTCTCACTCTTCACAAACATAGAAATGTTAGAGTTCCAGGATTACATTCACATTCCCCCCTAGGATACCTGTCATCCAAACACAGCCTTACTTAAAAGCATCTAAACCCACTTTAATTTTGCGGTCAAAATCCGAACAAACTCTTTGGAACATTTTCCATTTTTTCAACATCACATGACTGTTACACAACATTCACAACAACAAAGTTGGTTTACGACAACGAAAAAAATTCATTGTCAAGTAGCTTGTTTTCGTCGCCATAAGCATTGCTGACGAAAAAATTTATCAACCCATTTTCGTCTTATCCTCGTCGCTAAAGACTCCTAGTGATGAAAAAAACTTTTTTGTCATTGACAGTTCCCATTGGCGACGAATTTTTTCAAGGAAGAGAAATTAGAAAAATTTAGAAATTGAACTATTTGTCTTGACAAGAGAAATCAGAAAAATATAATGCACTAAAGAAAGTTGAAAAAATTTCAAGGAAGGCATACAGAATCAGATCCCCGCCCCGCCCCGCCCCGCCCCCCCCACCACACACACAAACTAGCCTTTATCATATTATTTTAAATTTTTTACTTTTAAATTGCTCTTGTCAAGATGAAGGATTAATCTGAAAATGTGATACGAATTTAACAAAAACGCAAAAGATCGACATGGTACAGCTTTCGTTCTAAAACAGAAAATTTTAGCAACTTAAAGCCATCTCCAAAGTTTGTTATTATACTGTATTATATACTTAGTGTTGACCCGCATATTTTTCAGAATGTGTTTGACGAAACGAGAGAGAAACACACGTATGGATAACATCTTGCCAAATGGTTTTGTTCAATTAATATTTATATGAGCCCAATCAAACACATGCCCTTTATAGATCAACCCACATTTTAGGACACGTGATGTATCTCATTCACATCTCTGTTTCTGGCACATGAATAACATACATAACACACACAAATACCAAATTTATTGGACGTTGATAAGTTCAAACCACGCACATAGACCACTCCTTACAAGAACAAATCAAGCCCACAATTACCAACTATATCTCACACAAATAACAAGTGCAGAACAACTTTGCTAAATAAACCGGGTCTAGATAAGAATGAAGAGCCGTTATCTTCGGCATGTGAACAACCACCCCTAAGGCTGGCAACTTCAATTGTAAAATCTGTGTTTTTGTTTGATAATTGGTCTGATTGATAAAATACTGAACCATGAAATGCCTTTAACTGTAAAGGGCAGGGGCCGAGCGACCTAGTAGCACAAATTATGACTTTGGCTCCACCACTTTGGTAAACCTTAGGCGAACACTCCTCCGAAGTGCAACCAGGGAGGTCACTAACCTGAGCCATGGACCTTAGTGATCATCCATTGACCCAAATGTCTAGTGTAAATATGTTCAAATGTTGCACCTTGCTCTGATTTATACATGTATATTAGCATCTCTAATACTCCTTAAGGCTCAATTACTAAAGGAGTTGAGCCTTAACGAGCCGAGTCACAAGTTGTTCATGAGTAGCTTGGTTCATTTGCAACCAAAAGAAGACTGTGGGCAGATTTTTCAGCGTACGCCCAACACTTTAATTTCCCCTCAGGGCCTCAACTACTCAAAATTAATTACTCTTGTCTGTAGTGGGCCGAGCGAGATAGCCCGCGCCGTACGTGGAGCATGGCTCCGCTTCATAACCCTCGGAACCAGATCTGTTCCTAGCTCGGCACAACCGACGGCCATAGTCCGAGGCTCTTTCTCCCCCTCTTTAGAAGAACAGTTTCGTCGGACCTTCTACCATCGGCTTCACGCTCAGTCTTGAACGAGCATGGGCTAGACCACCAGCTCATCCGGATGATGATAACTAGGGGTGTGCACGGGTCGGGTATGGCCCGCCACCCGAACCCGACCCGACCATGTCGGGTAACGGAAAAATCAACCCGAACCCGAACCGAACGATGGTATATACCCGCCCGTGTGCCCGATTTTTTTGGTTGGGTCGGGTCCGACCAAAACCGAAGTAATTTATATGTTTTGTTCTTCTTTTGGTCGGGTCGGGTAACAAAAACAGCACCCCGAGCCGAAAACTGATTTTTTTAGGAATATCAACCCGTACCCGACCGAACCCCATGTTGGGACCCGCCCGAAACCCTTCGGGTCGGGTTGGTTGGGCCTCAGTTTTTTTGCACACCCCTAATGATAACGGTCTCAACCGTGATGATGGTCATGACGTCACCCGAGCGGTTACCAGAAATGGAGTGAGGGCATGTGAAGGTGCCAGCTCATCGCCCAAACGGTTACAAAATCCTAAAATGACGCATGGGCGAGGTCAGCCGACTCGTGTTGGGTGTTGGGGCAATCTTGGAAGCCAAGCTACGTAATCCCTATAAATATACCGTTATGCCGCCTTGGAAAAGGTACGCACCACTCATCCCTGGAACCCTAGTTCTAGGTTTTCCTCATCCCTTGAAAGCAGTACTGATCCTTGTACCGGAGGGCCATTTCGGAGGACCTCCGATGTGGTCTGTAGTCGTGCTTCGTTTTGCAAGGTGAGGAAGAGGATCAAGTGCAGGTTTCGAACCAACCGGACGGGAGCCCCCACAATTTGGTGAACCCGATGTGAACCCCTTTTTCTCTCAAACCCGCGGCGGCTCCTCCGTGGTTCCTCCTTTTCCTCACGTTTCTTACGACTTTTCACCACCGCCACTTCAACTCCAAAAGGGGCAGTCCCCCACCTCCTTTTCAGCCTCTTAATCCTTCTCTACAAATCCACCCTGAAACTGGCATAAACACCCTCTCTCCCTCCCACCTTCCTGGCTTCACTCCTCCTATTGCGAGTACTTCCACCCCCCGTTTAATGGGCCTAAGTGAAGACGCTTTGGCTTACGTCCAAATGCTCGAGCAGTAGCAAGAACAAACCAACGTTGACGTCGCTATCCTCAAAATGGAAATGGCTCGTATCAAAGCAAGTAACCGTCCGGCCGCCTCCCTGTCACGCCCCAAATTCGGCAGCATGACCGGCCGTGTACCATGAAGCAATCATGGGACACGAAGCCTAATTAAAAATAATATTTTAACAACTCGCAATCAATTTAGGAAAATTGGATATTTTATTACAAAAAAAAAAAATGTGCAACTTAAACCAATATTTTTCTTAAGCAAATGACACAATATCTCATATTCTCCAACTCCAAATTCCATAATGAACTGGCAATAAATAAAATTGCGAAAGCTAATAAATAAAAGTGCGGAAGCTTTTTGACCATAGAAAATAAATAAAGATGCAGACGCCCTAGAGGTCCAAATACAAGGTCCCGACAACACCACAGAGTCCACTATAATGCTCCATGAACTAACCTGAAAAATAATATGGAATAAATCCGTCAGCTGACGAGCTCAGTGAGCAGTTAAGCATGCTAAGGGTAATAATACAAAGTGGCATACGTATAAATGAACGATAACTGAAGGTTCCAAAGAAGTGGTTTCAAATTAATAATGAAGGTTGATGGTCCAACGAATACTATCAACAACCAATATCGAACAAAGAAGTCAACAGCTCAACGAATAGTATCCACAAGATGAAGAACGGATTAATGAATAACATGAACAATCATCGAAACACCAAAATAATTATACCAAACAAATGAGTCCAATAATATCCGAACGACGAACAATGATAACGAAAGTATAAACCAAAGTGGGAACCATAATTACCAAATACCAAATACCAAATGCCAAATGCCAAATATTTACTCAGGGCTTTGCCCGTTGGATCCAACACCGTACTTAGAGTCACCACAGGATGGCGCCTGGGACCTTTTCCCTAAGCCGATTCGGAATAGGGTCACAGGGTATTTCACAAGTCTTTTCCCTATCCGTTGAGCACTAGAGTCACAGGGTATTTCACAAGTCTTTTCCCTAGCGGCCAAAGTCACCACGATATCTCACGGGTCTTTTCCTTGGACTTAAATAAATGTAAACATAGTCCATGGTCCCAAACACAAATAGAACAACGGCGAGCCGGAGTCACCTGACCGGCCAGGACTATTCCCCATGTCGTTGTATAGTCACAATAATATCATGGAGTCAATAAATCGACAACAATAAAAGTAAGGGCACTCGATCAATCACAAATATTCTCAATTAACCTTGTATGCCAAAGGGTACATCAATCGTCAATAAATATGAGAGCACGAATCAGAATATCAATTATCGGATCACAACGAATAACGAACTGTCAAGAATAGATTGGCTCAAAAGGATTCCAAAGAACGGAATCACATGCTTAACCACTCACCTTAAATCCGAAAGGATGCAACCAAATGCGACGACGTTGATAACAATCCACTAGTCTGTATTGCAAATAAAAGAAACACATAGAACTATGAGTGCTTGAATGATCCCCTACGCTGTAACTAGTTAATGTTTAACGAGTATATATGTTACTGGCAATTGAATTCCTAAACCCTAAACTAGACTAACTTACCAGGACTTCTACTAATCAAATTAACTCCATTACGGGATTAAAACCAAAATAAAGATACCACCATCACCTCTCGCCTTAACACACGGCACACACACCAATACCCACGGCTATACACAGCCACGACACACGCTCCCACCTCTCTCTGATCTCCACCAACAAAACCCCAATCAAACCTATAACGATACCAAGAAAAGAAAAGGAATTTATAAAATACAATATAAAGGATTACCAGTTCTTCAGAAGCCAACTGCCGCTTTTCTCTTCCTCCCTCTCGTTCTCAACTTTTTGGAATAAAACAACCCTACTTCTCAAACGTTTCCTCACCCTAATAAATTGCCCACGTTCAAACTAAACACTTATCTAGTTTAATTACACAATCGACCCAATATTATTATTCTTTACGTTAACTAATCACTTGCGGGGACCCATTCCTAATTTAACCAAACTTAGGATTTAAGCGATACGTGTAACTGATGCCAAAAATAAGCACCCCAACATTTTTTTTCTAGCAAGAAGTTTGAAAAGAAAAATGAAAGATTTAATTATTTGCGAAAAAAATATTATTATTATTATTTTTTAACTGAAAAAGTGGGACGTCACACTCCCATTTAAACTCTCAGGGAAGACACCGACGGAAAAACTTACCTCCACCTCCTCCCCTCGGTGAAAACGACAACCCACGTCGTATCTCTGTCCACGACCGTCTGGATCCTCCCCTTATGGCCACTCGGGTCGAAGGCGTCGCTCGCTTCGGGCAGCAACGTTCTTCGATCCACAAATGCCTCGGTGGAGGAATCAGTATGGGAGGAGGGGATAGAAGACGAGAAGGTAGCCCTCATACCGTATACTCGAGCTCAACGGCGAGAGACGAATACTCTCACGATTCTCAAAGTTATGATACGGTCGAACTCCATGATAATCAGGAAGCATTGGCTCCTTACGACTCAGGATGGCGAAAGAGTCGAATGTCTCATAGGAACGGCAAAGATCCTCATAGTTGAGCCTCGAAACCCGAGGATGCCTCCCACAAAAATGAAACCGACAGGCGCTCCTCTGATTCTCGAAGTGCTCAGAAGCTCCATCAGGAAAAAAGTGTGAGTGTTGTCGTTCGGCACAACGACAGTCCATATCGCCGAAGAGTCTATTGTACCGAACATCTCCCAGAAGACGTTTGGCACAAATGTCCGGAAGAAAGAATAAAAGAATTGGGTCGGCATCTGCTAGATGGAGTTGCAAATAAAGAAAGGGAGTATTGAGCTTCCAAGCGACTCCGCAACAAGCGAGACAGATGTCCCCCCAGGCCGACGCATGAGTATTAGTTGAAAAAGCTGACCGAATCTCCATTTTTGGCCAAAATTCAAGCAACTCTTTCGAAGGCTAGTATGCACCTCCCAAAGTTCCAGAAGTTCGATCCAAGCACGACCGAAGCTTACACGCACCTCATCAGTTATCGCATTACCATCTCCTGTGTGACCGATGATGACGCCATAATGTGTAAGGCTTTCCCTTCGAGCTTGGGACGCCTCGGTTTGTTGTGGTTTAACTAACTGGAAGCAGGTTCAACCCATAGTTTTAAAGAGCTTGAGCGAGCCTTTAACTATCGGTTCATTACGAGCAACAAGCAAGCCAAAGAGGAAGATGCCCTGGCACAAATGAAGAAGCGACCCGGTGAAACACTTCGGAAGTATACCGAGCATTATTGGCAGCTGTTTAATGAGATACCCGGTGTCGATCAGTATTGGGCCGCTAGGAACTTCAAGAACGGGCTGAAGACTGGGAGTAAAATTCTAGATGAATTAGAGATTTGGGCTCCCCATGGAATCAATGAGCTCATGTAGACGGTTGAATAATTCTGTTCCTATGAAGAGTTTCTCGCCAAGCGAGAGCAACAAGGAGGACAAACTTCCACCGTTCCGCCGAGCCTCCACATTGCTACACCTCAGCTAGCAGCCCCAAAGCCCATGGTTGCCGCATCGCTGAAGAGGCAAGTTAACACTGTCAAGGTAGCAAACAAGAAGACTCCAAAAGCACACGACTACGTAGCCGAGACAACGGTGTTTAAAGAGCCGATCTATTTCCTCCTCCGAACATTGGAGCGGGAACCATTTTTTGTTCGGCCAAACCCCCCCAAACTCAACACCGAAGACAGAAATGACAACAATAGGAAACGATGTTCGTATCACAATGAGCTCGGCTACTACACGACTGCTTGCGCCCCTTACAAAGCGCTCCTGGAGAACTTAGCAGCCCATGGGCTCCTCGATGATCACATCGATTGGACAAAAACGCCGAGGCGACAACAGAACGCCGGTGGACAAAACCAAATCCCTCGGCTGGTTGGAGTCATCAATGTCATTCATGGACCGGCAACGAAGGAAACCGTCAAAAAGCTTCGGCGAGAGCTGGACAGCGCCAAACAATCTTCCCAAATTTTTTTGGTCGGTAATGCTCCTAAGCGGCTAAAAACCCTCGAGCATCCTTGGTTAATCACGTTCACGGAACGAGACCTCCAACGCGTCCAACAACCTCATAACAATGCCCTGGTGGTCACAATCCAAATCTCGACCCATTCGGTTAAACGGGTACTCATTGATCAAGGCAGCTTGGCGGAAGTGATGTACTTACCTCTCTTCAAAGAGCTCAATATCCCAGAATCTTCTCTCGTTCTAGCCGAGGTCCCCCTAATTGGCTTATGTGGAACACCAGTTTGGCCCGTCGGCAAAATCACTCTTCCCGTAATCACAGGCTCAGTCTGTACAACTATGGAATTTGTTATCGTCGACGCCCCAAGCCCGTATAACGCCATCCTTGGGCGCAACTGGCTCCATTCCATCAAAGCCGTGGCTTCAACCTACCATCAGGTGGTACGTTACATCGGCGCTGATGGTCGATAAGAAGACTTATTGGGAGATCAATTACAGGCCAAACAATGTTTCGTGTCCGCCTTCGGCAAAGCCCCGAGCCCCTCTCGTGTTTATTGGGTCGAGGTTCCGGACAAACCCGTCCTAGAGGACGTCAGGCGCCCTACCAAGCAAAAATCCATTGAGGACCTTGAGAAGATACCGATTAATGAGGATGCGTCCTGTTATTTCTTGCTCGGATCCGAACTGCCAGTGGAAGAGCGAAACGAGACGTTCAAATTTTTACAGAAGAACATCGAAGTCTTTGCCTGGTCGCTGTACGACATGCCAGGCATCGACCCACAGATCATACAGCACTCCTTCAACGTCTCCAAATCAACAAAGCCGGTGATTCAGAAGCCGAGACATTCGGCAGCTGTTCACGCCGACGCGATAAACGAAGAAGTTGAGAGGCTTCTTGAAGCTGATGCCTTCAAAGAAGTTCAATACCCAACATGGCTTGCGAACCCAGTGGTGGTAAAGAAGAAGAACGAAAAATTGCGTGTCTGCGTCGACTATACCAACCTCAATGACGCCTGTCCAAAAGATTGCCTCCCCCTCCCGAAGATTGATCAATTAGTCGATGCCACCGTGTGTCACGCTCGGTTAAGCTTTCTGGATGCTTATCAAGAATACCACCAGATAGCAATCAACCCCGACGATACGGAAAAGACATCCTTTATTACAGCTAGGGGACTCTTCTGCTACCTTGTCATGCCATTTGGTCTCAAGAACGCAGGAGCAACATTCCAAAGAATGATTTACATTCTCTTCGGCCTCCTCATCGGAGAAATCATGGAGGCTTACATTGATGACATGGTTGTCAAAAGCCTTAAAGCCGAGAATCACCTGTCTCACCTTGCTGAAGTATTTGCGATCCTGAAAAAGTACAAGTTGCGACTTAACGCTGAAAAATGTGCCTTCGGCGTCAGCTCCGAAAAGTTCCTCGGCTACTTGGTGACAAAAAGAGGCATTGAGGCAAATCCCAATCAGATTGCAGCCATTCAGCAGCTCAAAGCCCCATCCAACCCCCGAGAGATCCAAAAGCTGACAGGCATGGCCGCGGCCCTCAATCGATTTATTAGTCGTTCGTCGGACAAATGTCATGTGTTCTTTCAAACTCTTAAGAAACAAAGTCGGGGAATCTTCTGGTGGACTACCGAATGCGACACAGCCTTGGCCGAACTAAAGAAATACCTGGGCTTGTTTCCACTTCTTGTCAAGCCACACTCTTTTGAAATGTTGTACCTTTATCTCGCCATCTCACCACATGCCATCAGCTCGGCTCTAGTGCGGCGCGAAGGGGCCGATGACTAGCCCATTTACTTTGCCAGCCGAACATTGCTCCTTGCACAGACGTGATATCTCCCTTTGGAAAAGCTTCTCCTTGCGCTGGTAACAGCTGCTCGAAAACTCCTCCCTTACTTCCAGGAGCATTCCATCACTGTTCTTACTGAATTCCCCCTCAAGAACCTCCTTTGGAAGGCGGATCTCTCTAGCCGAGTCTCACAATGGGCTGTCGAGCTTGCCAATTTTGACTTCCATTTCGAGCCTCGGACGACAATTAAGGCCCAGGTATTGGCCGACTTTATTGCAGAGTTCACCCCGGGGAATCCAAACAAGGAAGCTCTTGTTCGGCCAGAATATGGGATGTTAGAACAGCACGAAGCTCGAAAAACATGGAACCTATTCAGTGGCAATGTTTGGAAACTTCACGTTGACGGAGCATCAAATAGCAATGGCTCTGGGGCTGGTGTAGTCCTTGTCACTCCCTGCGGTGTCCTCTGTGAAAGCGCCATCACACTCAACTTCCCAGCCACAAATAATGAGGCCGAGTACGAAGCTTTACTCGCAGGACTATGAGCAGCTGCGCGTCTACAGGTTGAGGACTTGCATGTCTTCTGTGATTCTCAACTCATCGTTAACCAGGTAACGGGCGACTCTGAGGCTCGGGATCCCAAAATGCTTAAGTATCAAGCTACTGCTCTGGAACTGATTCGAAAATTCAAGGGATTCCACATAGAGCAGATCAACAGGGAGAAGAACGCCCATGCCGACGCTCTTGCAAGCTTGGCCTCGGCAAGCAAGGCCTTGGAATACAGGAACATCAGCTTCGGTGAGATATCCGAGCCAAGCTTTGATACCCCTGACGCGGTCGTCAGCATAACCCTTGGCCCTAGTTGGATGGATGAGATTGTCGCCTTTTCTCAAAAACGACACCCTCTCTATAGATAAAAAGGAAGCCCATCAAGTTCAAAGCAAAGCGGCCCACTACTGGATCTCCGAAAGCGGCCAATTGTACTGAAAAAGCTTTACAGGGCTGTACCTTTGAGTCATCCACCCTATCGAAGTCCCTGCAATTTTGACCGAGCTATATTCTGGAAGCTGCGACTACCACTTTTGTGGCCGCTCCCTTTGTTAACGAGCCTTAAGCCAAGGCTACTTTTGGAAGGGGAAGAAGAAAGATTGTGAAGAAGTCGTTCGTAAATGCAGGCTTTACCAACTTTTCTCTCCAATTCCAAAGCAGCCCGCTCAGCAACTTAAACCCATCACCAGTCCTTGGCCTTTTGCTCAATGGGGCTTGGATATCGTCGGCAAACTCCCAACAGCTCCTGGGGGTTTCAAGTTCCTAATCACGGCAACAGACTATTTTTTGAAATGGGTAGAAGTCGAGCCTCTCATGACAACAACGGAGGCCGACATTCGGCGGTTTGTTTGGAGGAACATCGTAACACGACTCGGCATACCCTATGCAATCGTGTCTGACAACGGTTCTCAGTTCGTCAGCAAGGAGCTAACCGGTCTTTGCTCTGAATTTGGTATCCGTTTCTTCAATTCTACTCCATCATATCCTTAGGGCAATGGCCAGGCCGAAGCTTCAAACAAGACTGTATGTGCTGGTATCAAATGCTGACTCGACTCTAAACGTGGTAGATGGGCAGAAGAGTTACCGAGAGTGCTTTAGGCCTACCGTTCCACGCCACGACGATCCATGGGCCAAACACCCTTCGCAATGGCCTTTGGGATGGAGGCTGTAATTCCACTGGAGTCCAAATTTCCAACACTGCGAACTGAGACCTTTAATCCACAGACCAATGACGAAGCAGTTGCTGCCGAGCTCGTATTGGCCGAAGAGAAAAGGGACGACTCCCAGCTCAAACTTGCAAGTTACCAACAAGAGGTTGCTAGAGGGTATAACCAGAACGTTCGGCTCAAAAAGTTCATAGTCGACAATTGGGTTTGGAGGAAGGTTGTACGAGCCAATCAGAAGACCAAGTTTAGGCCAAACTGGGAAGGTCCCTACAGGGTTATCAAAGAAATCAGCAATGGGTCCTACAAGTTGGAAGATAAGGACGGTCGGCAGATTGAGAACCCCTGGAACGCTCTAAACCTTAGAAAAGCCTACCTTTGAAGTTGGCTACCTGGTTTTTAAGCTATTTCGGCCATTTTCATTGATGACAATTTTGTTCTTGTTCCTGTTTACTCGCTACATAATGAGAAACTCCTCCACTTTCCGAAGCTTAAAATATTGTTGTTCATTTGGCTGATTTCGCTTACATCATTCAAAGCTCGGCCTTAAGGCCATCATGCATACGATCGGATTCATAATCCACAAACAAACCGTGGCCATATCAGAGATCAACAAACTAATCAGTTTGTTCTTAGTTCAGCTACGTTCATATCTTTGACTTGAACAAATTGGCCACTTAAAGCATTTACTTGGCATTTTGCATTGGCATAAGACTGGCGTTTCCACCGAGCCTTATACCAACGCAGGGGCTTTTATGAGTAAATGTTGATAACTTGGAAGCGTGCCAAGGTTTTTTGACCTTCGGCCAAGCAATCAAAATATTTCTAAGGCATGAGCAAATATTTAACTCATTCAAAACACAACAACATAATGGAAAAGCTATCTGAAGCGAACGCCATAAAAGTTGACTGATTCCATACAAGTCACACAAACAACAAAAACAAAAGTTGTTCAACAGAATTCATTAGTTCAAGCGTTACATCTGGCATGGCAAACTCCAAACGTTCGGAGCTGTCCAGTTCAAAATCAAATTCAAGGACAAAGTTCTTATAAGGAAAAAGACTTAAAACAGGTTAAAGGATGAAAGGTCTTCTTCTACGGAAACCGATCGACTAGCTTCGGCCCCTGCGTTTGTTCTTCAATTTTCATTCAACTTGAATATGCTCGTCTCTAGCCACCTTCTCTTGAGCCTCATCAACAACGGCTTGAGGTTCGGCCACAGACGCTTCAATCACCTCTTCTTCATCTTCCTCGGGAGGTAGGGGCTGACATTCCTCCTCGGTGTAAGGAATATCGAGGTCAGGAACTACGGGCTCGGGAAGCTGCTTCAAAAAGCCAGATTGGGGCTCAATAGCCATCACCCTGGCCATCGCCTTAGCCCCTACATCGAACTCGAGCCTGAAGAAATCTGGCAGCCGAACCTCCAGCTCGTCATTTACCATTTTTTGTGCGACCTGGGTGTATTCCAGCGCGGCACGTTTAATTCCGGCTTCGTACCCCTTGGCGTCGGCTTCTCGCATCTTCTCTTTTTCCTCTTCCTTGATTTTCTTCAGCTCGGAAGAAGCTGAATCAGCAGCCGCTTTGGCGTCGGCCAATGCCTTCTTCAAACTTTTCACTTCGTCTTCTTTCTCTTTAACCTGTTGTTCAGAGATCCTCCATTTGGCACAGAATGAGTCGCGGTCTGATCTGTATTGTTCACGCTCGGCAGAGACTTTCGAAGCCTTGTCATACGCCTTCAGAGCAGCCTATCCAGCCTGATTAAAAAAAAAAAAAAAACAAGTCAGCAATGGGGAATACTCGAAAGCACGAAGCTTTAAAATTGTAAGGCATACCTGCACAAGATGAGAGCACATCTCACTGAGGCCGGGCATAAGGTCGGTTGGCACTTGGTCATAATCCCTCGGCAGTGCGAGCCCCCTAAGTAACGTGACGGCAAGGTTTGGCTCTTCCTTAACCGAATCCTTCAGAATCAGCACCCTGCCATCGGGCATGGTATACGATGGGCTGAATTGCCGAAGAATGGCTGCTTCGGTATCAGGATCAGTCAGGTCGATGTGAGGACCAGGAGGGATGTCCCCTCCCCTCCCCTTTGGAGAAGACACTCGGACCTTCTTAGCAGGCGGTTGTTGAACTTCCGCCGACTAGGGAGCGTCGGCAGTGGTTTTTTGTCTCTTCTCCTTCTGCCGCTCTTGGTCGTCCGATGACCCTCTTGTCCTGGCAGGGTTGGCAGATTTTGTCGAAATGGCCGGTCTCGGGATGTTCCTTGGAGACATTTCCTCAGCAACAGGTTCGACGACTCTGAGTGGAATGGGAGTCTCGTCTAGGCGCTTAGTGGTGTGAGCCACTCCTCCATAGTATATCCTATCTTTGGCAGCCTCACTCCCCGCTGCAGCTTTTCCCGAACTCCCTTTACGTTCGGCGGTGCTTTCTTCTTTTTACGAGCATTTGTTTCTCTCGGATGGTCCTTCTGGATGGCTTCGCTCAGTTCACCTTCCTTGTTCTTTTTCCTTCCTCGGAGCACCCCCTTATACGACGGCTTGTATTCAAGAAGGGTGGGGGCGTGTCGACAGACTTGTGCAAGAAACGTCTCATTGGCCTTCTCCCGGGAGTTTGTATTGAGTCCCTTCGAGATTGGGCCGAGCTTTGCAATAAGAAAGCAACAGTCAGACAAAACCCTCGGTAAAATAAATGCACAAGAGCAGTTAACCATGAGGGAGTGTGTTCGTTCGGTCAGATTACCTCTCGTGTCTTTAATCTTTGGGATAGCGAATCGGCGGAGCCCATTGCCGAACTCAAAGTTCCCACGAACCTCAAGATAAAAATTGGCCCATTTGTCCGTGTTGGACAAGCCGTCGATTAAAAGGCTCTTTTTTGGGCTTGTCATAAGGTACCGACGGCCAGACTTGGCGTGACGTGACATGGTGTATGTATAAAACAGATCCGTCAGCGTGAAGTCAAGGTTTTGGCTCTCGATCAAAGCAATTACCGACATAATTATACGGTAACTATTGATTGCAAGCTGGTGAGGGGCTAGGCTGAACTTCCAAAGGATCACCCTGAGGAAGTGATGGAGTGGGAACCGAAGACCGGCCTCGCAAATCGCCATGAGAGGCATCGTGATGTGTTCGGGGCGATCTTGCCTTCGATCTTTGATTTCCATGCTCTTGACTCGATGAAGAAGCACGTCATCGGGAATATGGTACTTGTGGCGGAACGCCTCGTACTCCTCGGGCGCGCCGCTAAAGTAATGGGCATAGGGGCACAGGGAGCCCTTATCGAAAAGGTCGGCGTCGCTCGAAGTAGATGACGAGGCCTCTACTCCAGACGCAAATTGGGATTCGGCCTCGATTCCCCTCCTAGGTTCAGCTTCGGATTCTGTCTCCGGAGTAAATACGATTTTCGGTTCGGTCAGATATTCTTCCTCGGCGTAGTCATAAACTCTCTTGGTGTTGGAGTCGTCGGAAGGGTGGGATGTGGCGGACATTTTGGTAGAGAATGGGGAGTGGTCTCGGCTTCGGCGTTTGTATCTCTCGAGTAGTTCGTTGATCAGTTGACGGTCGGACTTGGTGTCCGAACTACCAGAATCCGAGGAAACCTCAATGACCTCGTGAGCTAGACCTAGAAGAAAGCAAAATGAAAAATGAGTAGCTGGTATCTGTGTCGACTAAAGAAAACGAGAAAAGGGTTCGGTTATTCCTATTGGCTCATGAGTCACCTTAGTCCTATGGGGCTTACGGCCGTCTTGGTCGTCGGCCTATGATTATTCCGTCAAACAGGGATAGATCACGCTCGGGAAATTTCCTTCGGCAGTGGTCTCCGTACGGTGGAGCTCTCGCCCCATATTGGGGCTCGGAAGAATAGGCTGAGTTTGGGATGAACATTTCTATTCATCCCCAGATTTTCGTCACTCGTTTTGGACTGTAACCTCTCAAAAATTACACAAAAATGCACGAAAAATAGAGAATAAGCGAAAACAATTACTTTCTTGGAGATTTGCTGCCAAAATCGACGCTGGATTTGAAGACTTGGAGGGGATCGAAGGCTGGAACGAAGTGTTTTAGAGAGAGAAGCTCTGGAGCGGAAGAGAGAGAAACGTAAAAAATATTCTCTCTCCTCACCCATCGACATTTATAAGCGGGCGTTGGCATTTCGAATTTCCCGTGCCATCATTTCACCGCCGAACCGAAGTCCAATGGCGGTGCAACACGTGTTCAACCAGGACTCTCTCCTGCCAGACGTCCCTTCGCCTGCCAGGGCGTCCTTTCAGAATTGGACAACTGTCCCCTTATCACTGGGGCTCCTATCCGACCATTGTTGCTTTAGTGGTGAGCCGTCGTCGGCTCCTTTTGGCTCGGCGTCGGCAGGAATTGAGGGGCTATTGTAGTGGGCCAAGCGAGATAGCCCGCACCGTACGTGGAGCATGGCTCCGCTTCATAACCCTCGGAACTAGATCCGTTGCTAGCTCGACACAACCGACGGCCATAGTCCGAGGCTCTTTCTCCCCCTCTTTGGAAGAACAGTTTCGTCGGACCTTCTACCATCGGCTTCACGCTCGGTCTTGCACGAGCGTGGGCTAGACCGCTAGCTCATCCGGATGATGATAACAGTCTCAACCGTGATGATGGTCATGACGTCACCTGAGTGGTAACCAGGAATGGAGTGAGGGCACGTGAAGGTGCCAGCTCACCGCCCAAACGGTTACAAAACCCTAAAATGACACATGGGCGAGGTCAGCCGACATGTGTTGGGTGTTAGGGCAATCTTGGAAGCCAAGCTAGGTAATCCCTATAAATATACCATTATGACGCCTTGGAAAAGGTATGCACCACTCATCCCTGGAACCCTAGTTCTAGGTTTTCCTCATCCCTTGAAAGCAGTACTGATCCTTGCACTAGAGGGCCATTCCGGAGGACCTCCGGTGTGGTCTGTAGTCGTGCTTCATTTTGCAGGGTGAGGAAGAGGATCAAGTGCAAGTTTCAAACCAACCGGACGGAAGCCCCCACATTGTTATTTCACATTCCAGCATACGCCCTGCACTTTTAGGTGGTGTTCTCTGACAACTTTAGGAGACATTAATTTCGTATCCATCATCTCTTAACGTGATTTGTTTATTCTTCCAACGGCTTCGATCAACGGCTCTTACATAGGAGTACCTAAATCCACTAGGATGGAATCCAACTCCGGTGGTGAGGGATCCCGTTTTAATTTTGTGGTCAAAATCCCAATAAACTCTGAACATTCCCATTTTTTTCAACAACATATAACACATAGACTGTTACACGTAAATTATTTCAAATAGCATCTCAAGTGAGGAACAAAAGTTCATACAAACAAATAAAGAGATGGTTTGGTCTAAAAAAATAGTTTTAGTTAATTTTTTTTTTTGCCTCATTAAAATATTTAAAATTAAACCATTTTTCTTGACGAGAAAAATCAGAAAATGAAAATATTTCAGGTAAGACATGCGAGTTTTTTGTTTGTTTTTTTTTTTTTTTTTTATACATATTTTAGCCTCTACTATATTTTTTAAACTTTTTATCGTAGCATTTACTTTTAAATTCAAAAACTAGAAATTTTCGTTCTAAAGCGAAAGATCAACATGGTACATTTTGGAAAATTTTAGCAACGTGAACTCGTGAAGCCATCTCCAAAGTTGTTACTCCCTCCGTTTCCTTTTAAGAGTCCAGTATTTATATTTCCAGTATTTTGGATTGTCCCTTAATAAATGTTCATTTTGAAAAATTAGTGGGTAAAAGTTGCTACATTTTCTATTTTGCCCCTAAAAATAAATTATAGGAATATTTTGAAAAAAATATTGAGTAAAAGTATAATAATGATGTCTTCATACATGTAAAAATAAAAAGTTGTTGTTTTTTGAGTGTAATGATCAATAAAAAGTTGAATTTACGAAGTAAACTACAAAGGAATGGAGGGAGTACTCTTCAGAAGTACTTCTAATTTTTCAAGACAAATTCTAATAAAAAGAGAGTCAAGATGTTTCAATGGATCACAAATATAACTATTGATTTTCGATTTAAATTGGTAACCCCTGAGAATCCAAAGCATTCAACAAAGTAACCTTGCGAAACCAAATGCATTTAACTAAATTTGGAAGCGGCCTCGAGAATGCAAGCCCCCGCTACCACAAATTAAGGTCCCTGCTACCACAAATTGTGACGTAGGCTACATCACTTAGGTAGACCTTAGACGAGCACCCCTCCTAAGTGCAATGGAGGCCACTTACCTAGGCCATGGACCTCGTTGATCGTCCATTGACCCCGTCGACATAAGTATATTGTAAAGTTGCAAGTTGTTTTTTATTTGTACCTGCCTTTGCATCTTATCTTTTGTAATTGCTCGATGTGGGACACTTCAAACATGGTGAGTCTTGAACTCTCTTTTTCCTGCTTGCTTCTCATTTAGGCAGATATTCATTTGCAACTTTTTCCCCTGTCCATATTGACATGGGATTCAATGCACTACCAAGGTTTTCAGAGAGGAGAATTTAGACAAGTAAAACAATCTGCTAAATGGACACGCAATCGTACGTAGATCCATTCTGATTCAGTTTTTGTTACTATTTGGCTCGGGACACCCTGCATTACCAAAAAAAAAAAAAAGAAGTTATTATTTAGTGTTGCATAAGATTCATGTGAAAAATGAAATGTAACCAACGGTGAATGAAGCTATACAATGAATAAAGATTGGGCATGATGTAGGATAAAAAAATTGGTCATATAACTCACTAAAAATCCACGAAAGAAGAAAAACAAGAACGTAAAATTTGCTCAAAAGTGCATCATTGCATTGTGTTGTATGGGCACGAGTTTGATTGTGATTATTTTTTAGGAATAATTAGATAAGATGTGATTAAGAGTGAAGATACTAGATTTTGCTGTTAAAAAAAAAAAAAGAATTTGAAGATACTAGATGACTAAGAGATAAACGGGACCCACGGAATAATAGACGAGATTATATAAATGCTAGAATTGGTAGGAAGGGGTAACGAAATGAAAATAATTTTCGACTATTGGATGAGAATGGAACCTAATCGGGTGGTGGATTTGGATCCTCTCAATTCCTTCATTTCAGCATTTCTTCTACGTATCTCATCGTGGCTATTGTGATTCAGTGGTGGGAAGTCTGCGTTCCCCCTTCAACGGTGAAAGCGAAGGTTTCTGTTTGTTAATTATCAGGAATTCCACAACTCCTCTCCCTCTCTCTCAAAATGTGTTTTTGTCAACTGAAATTATGCATTCTACGTGTTCGACGAAACGAGAGACACACACACGTAGTGGATAACATCTTGCGAAATAGTTTTGTGGAATCTATATAGATCAAACCAATCAAAAATGCCCTCTTATAGATAAACCGATATTGCACTACAATTTAGGACACATGATGTATCACATTCTTATGCCAGAGGAATCCATATCATGGATAACATATATAGCACACACATGAATAACATATATAGCACACACAGATACCAAATTTATTGGCTATTGATAAATTCAAACCACGCAGATGACATGATGGATGTACACTTCAACCAAAGTATTAATATCAAATTACATAACCGTAGAGCACTTCTTACAAGAACAAATCAACTATCTCACACATATTCAAAGAGCAGAATAACTTTGTTGAATTAACGGGTTCCATCTAAGAATCAAGAGCGCTTATCTTCAGTGTGTGAATAGTTATAATTTCACCTGTGAGACAAAAGGAAAAAATAGAATTAGTTCTTTGTCTACAACTCGTAACAATGTTCACTTGTTCAGCAAAAACAATGTGTGCAAATGGTTGCACGTGCATTGATTCACCGATATATGGTGTAGTCCTCTCCTGCTAAAACACAAGTAATTTGTAACAAGAAATTTCAAATGTTTTCTATTAAAAAAAATAGATAATAACACAGATACTGACGTACATTGATAAGTATTCCCCGGAATAGCATAACAGAAAAGCTATGTGCACAGCAAGTGTGCACAGCAGCTGTGCACAGAGCACGTTTTTTCTCTCCTCGGGTCGCGCAAAGATGATCGGAGCCTCTCATTTTGTTCAAAATATGTCGTTTAAGGGCTCTGTAAAAAATGAGCTTCGTTCGATATCGTTAGAGGCGTTAAAAAAACACCCAAAATCACTTCAGAATGGCCTAAATTCTGAAGTGATTTTGGGTGTTTTGTTAACGCCTCTAACGATATCGAACGAAGCTCATTTTTTACAGAGCCCTTAAACGACATATTTTGAACAAAATGAGCGGCTCCGATCATCTTTGCGCGACCCGAGGCGGGAAAAAACGTGCTCTGTGCATAGCTGCTGTGCACAGCTTGCTGTGCACGTAGCACAGCTCATAGCATAATACTTCCTCTGTCCCAATTTGTTATGCCCTTTTTTTTTTTTTTTTGGATGTCCTAAAATGATTTGCTTGTTTCAAAACTTTCCATTTTATGATGTCCATATTACCATTTTGCCCCTCATTTTCTTTTACATTTAAAAAGTTTAGGATTTCAAGAAATCAAAACAAAGCACAAAAAGTCGAAACAGATCCAAAATTTAAATTGCTAATTTGAAAGGGAACTCAATGGCAGGCAAAAATTGAGGCACAATTCTCTGCATCCACTTTCTCATCAAAAGGGTAAAATGGTAAAATTAACAAAAAGCAATGCAATCAAGATGTTTTCTTAAATTGTTCATTTTCCAATATAGGCGCAACAAATTGAAATGAGAGAAGTAAGAAAGGAAATAATTTTAGCACTCCCTTTAGGAAAAATGCATTCCGTTTGTTTGTCATTGCCACCATATGAAACTGTATATCTACCATCCTTCACATATTAACTTCTATTTCCTTTTTTCATACATGAAGGGTAACCTTGCAATTTGACATAGATAAGGACAAAAAGGGAGTGCGTTTAGATGAAAGGGAAGTGTGAAAATAAATTCCTTCACAAGAAAGGTACCAACAAAATGGCTAGTTAACGATCAAATATTGCAGTAGTGTGGTTGAAACTCCCGACCCTTCACGTTGAAACCAGAATGATTCTCGAAAAAAGGAAACAAGTAGCATGCATGTGACAAAACAATGCATTTTTCAAAATTATAGTAATGCGTATATACTAGCAGCAAAATAGACGAAGCGAAATATTAGAATGAAAAATGTTACCAAACTTGAAGGAACTTATACAGTCACAAAATAGTAGTAATTGCTTGATCCTACATAATAATACCAAATACTACCAATGGGAGTAATAAGTAGTCATACCTTATTGGTTCGATGATTCTCATTACGATCCTCACTCCATGAGGAATTCGTGTTTCTGGATTGCAATGAAGGATCCTAAAATCCCGTAGTCTTGGCATTCCTCCTTCCCCAACTACCACCACCGCCAGATTGGTCAAGTATTCCATTTTCAACACCTCGAGTTGAGGAAAGCTACCAGGTTCTCCAGAGCACACTAGTTCCTTCCCCAAGTATGAGTCGGAACCCAATTTGAGGAACTTCAGTTTTTCTAGCTTCTTTAGAGCCTCTGTTGGGTCAGTCGTCAACTTTGTCCTGACAAGGGTAAGTTCGGTGAGGTTTGGAGGCAGTTTATCATGCGACAATTCATTCAGCTTTACGCTCTCAATATTCAGCTCAGATAGATTATCATATCGAGAGAAATTCAGAGAAGTAGCTTTCACCGGATGCAAAAAGTGTCCGACCAAGGACAACTCTTCGAGCTTGTGTGAGACAGGTGTCGCATCTGAAAGCATCCCAATGATATCCTTCTTCTTAAGATTGACTCGCAATGTTCTCAAACTGGTAAGTCTGTGCAACCGATCTGCCTTGAAAAGGTCGCCAGGCAACCCATAAAGGGTCTGGAGATTTGGTAAAGAAATTTCAACTGGATGGAACACATCTGAGGTAACCCGACGAAATAAAGAAATGTGGCATTGGAAGGGTAACAGAATGTGTCTTAATTGCTCCATACTCCAAATAACATTTGGAAGGGAGACAATCAGCAATTCTTGAACATCCAAGGTTAGCAAACTTTTCAAATTGCTTATGGCATGAGAAAGACGTACAATCACATATGGGAATCCCAATTTAATAAACTTCTCCGAGGCCTTAATGATAATGACAAAGCCGTATCGTTTACCCGTAGATCTTGTCCACTCTACCAATTCTTTCTCGGACAAAAATACCTGGAGAAAGGTTAAAAAAAAAATAATCATTACCCGCACCATAAGGTTGCACATGAAAAAAAAACTTCATGGTTTGGAACACTCACCTTATCCGTTGTGAAATGCTCCGTGTAATTATATAGTGTAGGAGTGGGAGTAGGATTAGTTGTGGGTCCTACATGACTACCAAATGTTGAAGTGTCACTCTAGAACACCAAAGGAAAAATAATAAACACACTCTACACAATATTCGAACTCTAAAGTTTAAAAGTTTGGCAGCATTTAAAATTTTAGAATATGATATTATTAGTAAGTCTCGAACTCTAGAGTTTGAAATTTTGTGATAAGTTCAAGATTTAGAATATGATACAAGTTTCAAACTTTAGAGTTTGTAAATTTAGCATAATTTTGAATTTTAGAATTTGAACACATTGGGACAGAACCATCTTAAAAATGGGGGAGTGATTATTGTCTACAAATTCAAACTCTAGAGTTTGAAATTTTGGGAAAATTTAGAGTTTTAGAATATGATATTATCTGCAATTTTCAAACTCTAGAGTTTGAAATGTTGGCCTAATTTTAAATTTTATAGTCTGACAATGTCGTGCCAGAACCAGATTTAAAATGGAGGAGTGATTATTGTCGATAAGTTTCGAACTCTGGAGTTTGAAATTTTGGCAGAATTCCAAGTTTTAGAATATGATATTGTTTACAATTTTCAAACTCTAGAGTTTGAAATTGTGGCGTAATTTCAATTTTTAGAATATGACAATGTCGGGACAGAACCAGGCTAAAAATGGAGAAGTGATGAGTTATTTCGTGCTGTGATTTTGGCTCTGAAATTACAACATCCATCGCTCCATCTTCCTTCTCAACTTCCATTTCCATTACACAACCTTCCAATCCCCAATCAAAATAAACATTGCTCTCATATGTTGGGTTCAAGACTTCTTCTTTACCTATGGAGGGAGAGGAAGCAATGGAGGTTTCCATTGAGAGTTAGGAGGTGTGAGGCGCGAGTTCAAGGTAGATGTCGACTGGGTTTATGGTGGGAGGTGGGAGCTCAACAATGGTGGTTTGGAATGGAACCAGAGAACCAGACATTTCTCCTGGAAGGAGATGGAAAAAAAATTGGAGGGAAACGTGAGTGGGTTTAGGGGGTGTATGTATTTTTGACGTGGTTATATGTTTGTGGTTGTATGTAATAAAAGTAGGGGTATTTTTGTCCATTTTTATAAGGGCATTTTTGTCCAAATATTATTTACTTAAAAACAAGGTACATGCAGTAAATTCGCAATTGTATTTATAAACTCCAAAAAAAAAAAAACGACCCCCCAGCTCCTGAAACGAACGCCCTTCTTCTTCCATCCCCACATTCTCACGATGAGAAGAGAATCGACAGAGGGTTGCTCCCACCACCACCATCACTGGCGACGACGCTTCCACCTCCATCGGTGACCACGCTTTGCACCTCCACCACTGGTACCCAACCCCAAGTCTTCTGTTCTCAAATCCCCTCTCCCTATCTCGGGCTGATTCTCTTGGTCATCGCAGACGAGGGCAGCGCTACCCATCGCCGGCGACCACAATCGGCTTCTGGACAGTTCGACATTACCCCACCACGAAGGTCTCTCTCTCCTTGAACTAATTGCTGAGTTGCTGGGAAAAAACCTAAATTGAGTTTATTGAAAAAAATAAAACCCTAAATTGTTTCGGGGGTGTTCAAAGTCAATCCCTGAAATTCTATTTGACTCCCCAAGTAACTTTATGCAGGAAAAGTTGCCACCCACAGATTGAAGGCTCCGACCCAGTGGCGGCTCCACTCACATAAAGCCATGGTAAACTGACCACCCAAAATATTTTTTTTTCCTTAGGATATAAGTAAAAATTTTGGACTAGCCTTATTTTGAACACCCAATCCAAATATTATTGAACACATAACCCAAATATTATTGAACATCCACCCGAAATATAGCCCACAAATTAATCCACTTGAAATTGAAAACCCAAATTTCAGCCCACTAACCCAATTTTAGCAATAACAAAATGAAAAAAGAAAATAAGAAAATTAACAAACAAATAGAGAAAATATGAAAACTCATCGACGACAATTGTAATAGCTTATATACTTTGCTATTTTGGGTTGCATTTTAGATGTTACTAGCGAATGCCCATGCCTGAAGGCACAATTCGAACGATTAGCTCATGCAAATAAAAACTTGACTCGCGTGCAATACGTCAACCCATGCCCAACAAATCCAACCATGCGAAAAACAATAACCCGTGCACATGTTTTCTATTTTCTATTTTGTTCTTATACGTCAAATGTCACTCGATCATGGCTATTTTATTGCAAAAATAAAACAGAAAACATGTGCATGCCAATGCTTGCATTTAAATTTAAGAACACCAGCTAGTGTACTGCATCAACTAAATTAGTAAAAATTTAAACACACCAACCAGTGCTCTGCATTTTACAACATAAGACCAACCAATACTATGCATTTAACAACATAAAAGCAAACCTAAGCAAATGCTTTGCATGTACCAACAAAAGTACAAACCTAAGCACACCCACCAGTGCTCTACATTTGACAATATAAGTACAAATCTAAGCACACCAGCCAGTGCTCTGTATAATAAGTGAATACTTATGGATCTGAGACCTCGCAATTTGACGTACTTGAGTGGTATTTCTACACAAACATAAAAATGAATAAACTAATTTAGTCATTGACTATAAAAAATTAAACCTCCAAAATCACAAAACGACAAACAAAAACATAATTTGTGATGTTCACAATCTTACTTTCAGTCCAATATTGAACTTTTGACATCATCTCTCCAATCAAAGCATACAAACTTGGATCATTTCATGTACTCATGAGGATTCTATGATTTACAATGTGACAAAAATGCACTCACTAACAGGTCCAATAAGGCAGCTCTTAATCGTCAAAAATCCAATACTTGTCTAGCTATCAGTTACCAAAGTGGAAAAATCAGTTCATCTATCTTCTGACTATACCTATGACAAACTCCAATATCTTCAATCAATTGCTTTGCTACGTAAGCAAAAGACCTCAATGCTGAAGTATACTAATAATCTACCCATGAGTCCATGACTACGATAAAATCGAACGATTTCAATCGGAAGTTATGCCAATAGATAAGAATTCGATTGAATTTCACCATAGCCAAAATAAAGACTAAACTCTTTTCTGTACATTCATCGATGAAATCAAAGGAGAGAAAAAACGAACGGAGATCAGACCTCGTTGTTGAAGTAAGCCTTGCGAGCTCGGAAGGACTTGGCTGGAATGAAATTGGTGGCGGCCCGTAGATTTATAGCTCTTCTTTTCCCTAGGGAAATAATTCAGACCCTTGTTTTCTTCAATCATCATCTCACTCCTAATTCAAGTCTTCAAAACTTATTTGGTCTCTCAGCCCCTCGACTCTGCGTCATCCGCATCAGAATCACTTCCCGAAGAGCTCCCAGATTCAGAATCTACACACAATCCCTCATGATCACATAACCACTCCACAACAAATTTCCCGAACTATTTCCACAAAGGAAGAAAAAAAGGAATTTTAGATGTTACCACTTGATGAGGATAAATCGCTGCTTGAACTGCCGATTGCATGACCCTTATTATCATGACCACCGCCACCAGCGGCTGCACCATCATCCTTCTCAACCTCCACTGGTGATAAGCATGTCATTGGCATCTCATCGCCAATGTCAATATCTTCCTCCCAGCATCAGTTTTTTTCACTCACATAAACCTCCATTAACAACATAACAATTATTAGCAAAACTTTCACTGCCAACCACTAATCACAAATAAAAGCAAAACCTATGTTTTTAACCACATTGTGATTCTTCAAAACCCATACATAAAATGCGCATTATAATATAGTCAACAATTCTAGTGTTTTTTAGCATATTGCATGTGCTTGAAAACACTTAAAAAATGTACTTCATGAGCAATACTGGTTTGAGAGTTCAATGCACAATGTCATAGAAAATAGAACACGCTACAGTTCTGTATGAGAAAGCAGTGGCATTTTACTTCATCACCTTTGAGTTAACAGTTAAATGCATAGAAGAAGATAACCAAAATAAGATTACCATGGCTTCTAGTTTCCGGAACATGGAGTAAAAGTCTTGGCAATAAAGCACACAATACAAAAAAGGCTTCAAGTAACCAAAAAATCAGTACAGAAGGACCGAAAAACTGCTACGTAATTGATGATACTTAAATCTATGATCAGGAGCTACTTGCGGTCACTAATTGCTGCATTTGAATGCAAAACATCTGAACAAATTAAAAACATCAAAATAAGCATCAATACCTTGAAGCCAAATGAGAACTGCTAGTGTTCTTAATCTTAACATCACTTCTCATCTGCTTCCCGGGCTCATCTACAAATTACAACAAAACCAAATCAATCAGTTAATTCTAAAAACAGTAGAATTAACACAGTAGAACTGAACACTAAGGTTCTGAAAATCAGCCTCACTGAACCGAACACTAAGCTAGCAGTAGAACTCAACTTGGGCAGCTGTTAAAGCATTTGGTAGTAATAGTCAGGGATGAGCCCAGGAACTGTGAACTATAAACCTACAAATTAAAAAAAGCAAGTACTATTCAAGACATGTGAAAGTAAAAAGGAGGAGACAAAGACAGATAATAGAGGGATGCAAAGCAGGGAATAAAGGGTAATATGTAGAAAAGTGCCGCGATTCCAATTGCTTCGTTTCTCTTCCGATACCACTCTCTCTGTCTCTCTCAAACAGGGCTGTGAAAAAGAAAGCCTTGCTTTAAGCAAATTCTTACAAACCTGGGTGATTCATAGATGATCGTGAACAACCACAGCTACACACCTGATACATACTTCAATACACAAATTTCTCAGCAACAGAACCGAACCGATTTATTCACATAGAAATACATAAAAGTACACAAATTCCATCCACAAAAAGAAACATCAACCACAGTTGACGGTGCTCAAAAATGAAAGAAATCCCTTGGAGAGAGAAAAACCCTAACCTGAGAAGTACTCGTACCCTAATCAAGTGTAATCGGTGTTCTATCGGTCTATGCCACGGGAATGAACAAACCCTAGACCCAGAGTTTTTTAGTGAGGAGAAACTACAAACCTTTTGGGGTGAAGCACTACATGCCGTCGAACGGTGGTGGTTCCAGTGGTGACTCGTCCCGCCGGTTGGTGGTAGTAGTGGTGTCCAATCGGGATCGCCAGAGAGGAGCAACTGGGATTCGATTTCCGAGGGCTTGCGGTGGTGCGGTGGGTCGGAGGGAGAGGGAGAGGGAGAGGGAGAGGGAGAGGAGAGAGGGATGCGGTGTTGCGGTGGGTCGATCTCGAGAGAGAGAGAGAGAGAGAGAGAGGGAGAGAGATGCGGATCGAGAGACATAGAGAGAGAGCGTCTGAGGGAGATAGAGGGATGGGAATAATGGTGCGGCTAGGTTTCCCATAAAATGCCATTCAGGATAACCCTCGGATGAATCAGTTATTTACGGGCCAACCATTATAGAATGGAGGGTGTAGATTTATAGAAGAGACAAATCTGAGCGTTGGTTGTCTTTAGGATTCAAACCCAGTCCTCCTTTATTATTATATTATATAGATGTATGACTTTTTGTTTATATATATAGTTGTGGTTTCTCGAGATAGTATAGTGTAATTTTTGCACACTGTTGAGGAAATTTCTGGAGCCGCCACTGCTCAGACCCGAACAGGACCAGAGTCCAGATCGGAAGCAGTACATCGACCAAGGAGAAGAAACCGATCGTCGTATCCTTACTCCTGTCGTCTCGCCGACTCGCCGGTTTGTCCTCTCTCTCTCTCTCTCTCTCGAAGTGGTGGTGCGGTGGCTGCGAGGGGAGGGGCGCAGGGGTAAGATCGGAAGAAGCTCTCTTTCTCGCGGAATCTCGCCAATATTGGTGAGAAACGAAATGGGGTTTTAAGGGATTCCTGATTCTCTCCCTCCCCCTCCTTCTCTAACCGTTTCTCACCATTTTGAGAGAGTCCCCTCTCCCTCAGTTTCTTTTCTTTTCTCCTGAAATTATTCAATCCAAAGCAGAGGTAATTCCTGTTTGAATTCTCATGGGGAAGAACGAATTCCTAACTCCGAAAGCTATCGCTAACCGGATCAAGGCCAAAGGTCTCCAAAAGCTCCGCTGGTACTGCCAGATGTGCCAGAAACAATGTCGCGACGAGAACGGCTTCAAGTGCCACTGCATGAGCGAGGGCCACCAGCGCCAGATGGAGGTCTTCGGCCAAAATCCTAACCGGATCGTCGACGGCTACTCCGAGGAGTTTGAGACCTCCTTCCTTGATCACATGAAGCGCAGCCACCGCTTCAGCCGCATTGCCGCCACCGTGGTCTACAACGAGTACATCGCCGACCGCCACCACGTCCACATGAATTCCACCCAGTGGGCGACCCTGACCGAGTTTGTTAAGTACTTGGGGCGTGAGGGCAAGTGTAAGGTGGAGGAGACTCCCAAAGGGTGGTTTATTACGTACATTGATAGGGATTCGGAGACTCTTTTTAAGGAAAAGATGAAGAATAAGCGAGCTAGGTCGGATTTAGTTGACGAGGAGAAGCAGGAGAGGGAAATTAGGAAGCAAATTGAAAGGGCGGAACAGATGGTTCCGAATGGGGCAGCGGGCCGTTGGAGAAATCGGAGAATAGTGAGAAGATTGTGATTAGCTTGGGCTCGTCGTCTAAAACCATAGTCAAAGAGAAAGTTGGGAGTTCTAAGTTGGTTTTTGAAGAACCAGAGATTGAGAAAGTTAAAGAGAATGGAAAGTCGGTGAAAAGTGGGGGTGGGAGTAGGTCGGCATTGGATGATTTGATGAAAGAGCAAGAGAAGGCAAAGGAGCGGAGCAATAGGAAGGATTACTGGTTGTGTGAGGGTATCATTGTGAAGGTCATGAGCAAGAAGTTAGCCGAGAAGGGATATTATAAGCAAAAGGGCATTGTTCTGAAGGTGATGGATAAGTATGTTGGGGAGATTGAGATGCTTGAGAGTAAGCATGTTCTTCGGGTTGATCAGGAAGAGCTTGAAACAGTGATTCCACAAATTGGGGGGCTTGTTAAGATAGTTAATGGGGGTTACCGTGGATCAAAGGCGCGTTTGCTAGAAGTGAATACAGACAAGTTTTGTGCCAAGGTCCAGATTGAGAAAGGAATATACGACGGGAGGGTGCTTCAGGCTGTTGAATACGAAGATATTTGCAAAGTTGGTCAGTGAGATCTCTTATATAGTAGATTGTGGAATTTTGTGTCCTTCTCTGTGATAAGTCCGGGCTAATTTTAGAGGAAGTACTGTTATGTTCTGTTGCAAACACTTGAGTCTGGCTTTGTATCTTTCGACAAAGTTACCAAGTTATTGTGTTTTTCTTGTCACGGAGGGCTTGATGATTTGAAATTGCAAGAACCTGAGATCACATGTTTAACCTCCCCACTACATTTTAAATTATTTGCCTTATTCTACTACTTTTGCATAATTTGACTCAGAAGTATCTTTATTCTTACGAAGTCTTTGATAATTCATTGGTTTTCCAGTAATTTTATTGTTTGAATATTCATTGACAACATTGGCTATCCATTTTGTGCTCACCTATTTTTTATTAGTCCCTCTGTCCCAAAATGGAGTCTTAAAAATAATACGATTTTTGCAAGAAAAATTCAATTGTTTTTTAACAACTTACTAGATATCAATGAGTTCTATTAATTTGTGAAAAAAGTTTGAATTTTTTCTTTAAAAAATTGCATTAGTTTTAAGTTATCGTTTTGCGGACCGGACAAACAATTTGGGACAGAGGGAGTTTATGTTTCTGGCAAGTTCAAGTTTCACTACTCGTTTGACTGTTTTGTTTTATAAGTGTTGTGTGAATGCATAATTAACGCCCATACTGTTCTGCAGTTATTTGAGGTAATTATTGTATGCATGCCTGTCTGTAAGTATTAGTTCTGCTAATTGCATGCATAATATTTTTTTGTTGTTGCTCCGGAATATCAAAGGTTCAAACAGCAGCAAAACGAAACACATAAGCTAGAGTTGAAGCACCAACAAACACACAAAATTAAACTCTAAGGTGGCCAACCCCTAGCACGTCTCTTTGCACCAAGTGCTGCACAGACAGTGGGGTATCTTCTGTTGTTACTACAAGAGCTTCCGACTGTTTGCTCTAAGTCTCGGCAGATGATTTGCACTTTGTTGAGATATGGCTTAGTGTGAATACACTCAGTCCGATAGCACCGAATAATGCTGAGAAAAGCCAAGTACGAATGCACTTGGGCTGCTACCTAAGTGCGAATGAACTTAGATGATTCGCCGAGCATGCATAGGTTCAAACAGTAATAGTACGAAAAACCTTCGTTGAATTTGGCTTTGTTGAGCATAAACAATGGCAGAGATAAGTGCCTTAGAATTGTAAAAACAACCTAGCACGAAAACTTGGGTGACTACAAGCTAAATTGAAAATAGGTGCGAATAAACTTGAACTATGACAACGAAGAATGTCAAAACTAAGACCCGAACGTGAAGAGGTTTGAGGCCCGAGCAGCGAACATTGCTTGAATCATGACAAGAGAAGATTGTCAGACAAAGGCCTAAGCACGAAGAAGTTTGAGGCCCGAGCAGTGAACATTACTCTGATGTGAGCAAAGCCTGGGATAAGCTAGGTATGACATAGACCTAGGCACAACAGTGGATTGGCTAAGAACGAGTATGCTTAGGCCTTGACAGTAAGGAATGCCAAAATTGACAAAGTCCGAGCACACTTAAGCCTTGGCTATGAGCTAAGCCTGAGATAGGCTAGGTGCAAAGGGAACCTAGGCCTTGGCAACGGATGAGACCTAAATCAAGTCTAGATGCACTTCGGACTTGGCATTGAGAAATACCCGAAACGGTCATGTTCGGCCGAGAATTGGGGATGAGTACGAGTAGCCCTAGAGTGGTGAACATTGCTGGGAATTCGCTAATTTACTTGTTTTGTATTTGTTAGACGATTAATTTGACTTTGTTCAAGTTCTTTGCAATGATCTCCGTTTGTAAGTGCCGCCGGACGTTTATCAATACAATCTTAAAAAAGAAGTAATTATCCAGCAATTGCAAAAGATGAGCGTGACTTAATTGAAATTAAGAAAGAACCCTTGTCAGTTTACTACAATTTTAATATTGTTGTTTGGAGAATATCCTTTGCTTAATTAACTAGGTTATAGTTTGGACTAATTTAACTTGTTTTTAAATACTAATTTATTTATGTTCGGTGTTAATTTAACTTATTCTTAAATACTCAACTTCTTGAGTGAGAAAAATCCAAAAAGGATTACCTCACTTCAAAAAGAATGGAGTAGTTATACAAAAGAATAAAAAAAAAAGTTAGGCCAAACGGGATTACCTCACTTCATCATTGTAATCACTAATCACTCTATAATAGAGGAAAGATCCTATGCCTCTGTGCCTGATGAATTTTTCGACCATTTAATTTAAAACATAAAAGAAAAACACACAAAATCCGACGATCGGAAAATCTGATCACACAAACCTATTACCGCGAGTATACCCCACAAGTGACAGTGTAAACCACATGGTCCACACCAATGGTATCATCAGCATTCTCGTCCAACTAATGTAGTCTGAGAGGAGAATTCTTCCAAACACGTTTGGACGGCAGAGATGGTGCTCGACATCACGTGGCCGGTGCCCACCCAACACTAAAAAATTTCTCCGAATTACAGTTAAAGAGTCCTAGGGTTTTCTTGCTTCCCTAGTTGATCATCCAATAGCAGATTACCAGGTAGTATGTCTAATTTTCATGCCAACTCCATCTACCTATAGAATATACTCCATATGCATTCCTGTACGCAACTGAATGTACTTCATTACCCTTCTTTCTTCTTCTTTTTTTCCCCTGTAAGTGGCAGATTTATGGGTGGATCTGAGTTCATGTGGATTGGGAAGGCGACTCTTCTTCTGCAGTTGATTCCAGGAATTCTGGGTTGGGGAAAGGATGGTCACTATACTATATGCAAGATTGCCCAGGTAAAATTTGCGAGATTGTTGCCAATTTTTGTGGGTTTTTGTTTTTGTTTGGTTTGCATTGATCACACTTGTAGTTTTGATTGAAACAAACAAACTAGGAAATATTTAGTTTATTTAGTTTAAGACAAAATCACAATAGGACCATGGCGCCAAGTTTGGAATGTTTAGCCTTTGGGAGATTTGACATTGCGACCTCTTGGGGTAAGCCCTTTGGTTTCTGTCTCATGCCCAGTCGATCAAACCCTTGTGGTTGACACTAGGAATATTATTTGTACAATTTTGCATAGAACTCTTGGTGCCTATTGCATTGGCTAGATTAGACGTCATTGGATTTCAAATCTCATAGAAATGTAGTTCTGGTGTTCGAATGCCAATTTTCAGAAGGGATTACGTATCTCTTATACAGGTAATCTTGCAAAGCATTGTGTATACATCAATGTGGCACTTTTGATCCCCTCCCATTTAATTCAGCGAGATTACATAGCCTATGTGAATATGTATGCCCTCACTATTAATTAGGTCAATCAAACACAGCAATGAGGGTGATATTCCATGTCCTATGTCGAAGAAATACCAAAAGTTGACTTTTAGGAACCATAATTATGATTTGTTGGGCAATAGTTTTCTGGACTTCTTGCAATCCATTAACTATTTAGCTATCTACTCACATAAACTTGTTATCCACGTGAAGGGGCTTTTAACGTGATGCTTAAGTTCAATACTTCAGAGATCGACTTAACTTAAAAATCAAATTAAAAAAAACTCCGGAGATCAGATTATTGCTGGGATTTGTAATATTCACACAACTAGAGTTTCTTTTCAATCAATCATTTGCGGGGTCCTTAGTGCAGGAGTACAATCAATTTGGGAAACTGGCTAAAGAAAATGTTGACTATATAGGTTTTTGGCTTTTAAGACACGCTTGTGTGTTGCGGGGTTATAATCAACAATTACTCATTGGTCATGACTTTTAAGTAATCGTGATTGTTGTCTTATTTAATTACTTTGCACTGCAATTTCTCTGTGAAGTACCCAAATGAATTGTTTGTTCAAGTCCAAATCACTTACTATTTAAGTGGAAAATAACGGGACGTATGCTCATTATGGGGTAGGAAGGGGTTTCATATATGCTTTATCCAACCATCAAGAGATCTGTAATGGCAAGCTCATTCATAGTTTCGCCAAGTAAAACACAAAACAGAACATTTTTCCTAACATTTATTGGGTATTTTAGGAATATCTTTCTGAAGATGCTTCAGTCGCGGTGAAAGAATTGCTTCCTGATTCTGCTCAAGGTGATCTTGCTTCTGTTTGCTTGTGGCCTGATGAGATTCGGTTCCACTACCATTGGAGTGGACCTTTACACTATGTTGACCCCTGATTTCAGGTGTAACTATAACTACAGCCTATGAAGCACCGACACCTCTAGAAGTCGAGGTATCGCAGTGTCGGACAAGGGGACACGGCGGGGACACGTACTGTCCCATAATTTAATTTGAATTTTTCACGGGACACAGCAGGGACACGGCAGGGGCCAAACTGTAATTTAAAATTGGGGACCAAACTGTAATTTTTGAAAAAATTGGGGGTCAAATTGAATTTTTTTAAAAATATTTTGGGGCCGAATTATAATTTTTTAAAAATTTCTGGATGCTAAACTATATTTATTTATTTATATAAATAAATAAATAAATATACACGTGGCGTGTCCCCCGCTGTGTCCATGTCCCCATTTTTTTAGAATTTCCGTGTCCTGGTGTCGGTTTCGGTGTCCGTGTCCGTGTCGGTGCATCATAGACTACCGCCGTAAGTTCAGCTTATCACTTAGATTCTTGTATTAATTGCCCCCTTCATCACATATGAGTTGCTACATACCTTTGGGCTATCTTACATGGACTCTTCTGACTATATAAAGAACTTGTGTCGCCAGACACTCAACCATCAGACACTAAGTGGTGTTAGTAACTTGCTCCCGTTTGGTGGCGGAGGGAGTGTAGGCCTAGTGGGGTGTTCATGCCCCACCGAATTCCTTTTTTTATTAGTTAAACTTTGCATTTTGCCTTATAAGTTGTCTTTCATAAGTATTCTCTTTTTAATGACCCTAATATCCTTTGTATATCATTTCATTCTCAAATTTTTATTTTAAAAAAGGACAATTCCTCTACAAATGTTAAATGAGATGTCTAATGCAAACAGCCATCACTTACTATTTAAAACTCTCTAATGCACAATGTGTTGGGTTTTTGCCCATGTGGTTTTAATGCATTGAAAGAAAAATGGAAAAGTGATGGTTAGTTGTGTTTTTAATTGGCTGAAGCAAATGTCTTTGGAAGTAGTCTTGAGCGGGTAAAATGCTGGCTGTGTGTTCCAAAGTCCCCAAGTGCATTTGATGCTTGGCCTTCAGAAGTTTCTCGGCAGTTCAAGTGTTCTTTCATTCTTGTCGAGTAGTGCCATGTCATGCCTATATATTTAAGGGGTTTTGGCCGTGTAGTGTGCGTGAAAAGGAGTCAATAAAACCAAACTACAAGTGGATGTTTTTGGTAGAGAGAAAATTGTGTGAGTGAGAGAGAGTGATAAAAATATGAGTGAGCTTGAGAGCTTGGGTTGGGGTATTTCTTATCCCATTGTACTCATACAATATTAGTGGAAATTGTTCTCTCTCCTATGGAATAGGCATTGAGGCCAAACCACGTAACTCTTGTGTGTCTCTTTTGTGCGTGTTTATTTTTGGTTGCGCTTCCGCTGCGGGTGGAATTGGAAATTTCTTGTCACGATACCCAAAATTCAAATGTGGCTCTAAACCATGGGATATATGCATTGTACTTTGGGAATTATTTACAATTTTGACAGTAGTCTTGTTTGTTTGTCTCTCTCGATAGAACCCACAACACAATTTGAATTTGGAGATTTAGGAATAGTGTTTGAAAAACAGATAATCTTTCTGATTGGAGCAAGATTGCTAAATATCAACGTGCTCTTAGACTTGATCCGATGAGACAATTCAAGCAATCGATTTGTTTTGACAATTTATGTGACTAGCTTTCTTAATAACTATGGTAACTTTTTATTATTTTCATTTTTCAGTATAAAAGTTTTTTTTTTTTTTTATTGTTCTAGTATTACTTATTAAGATCCTTTTTGGTTTTGAAGCGTGTTTAAAAGGTCCCCCCACTAACGCTAAATCTTGGCTCTATCATTGCTTATGGTTGTTCAGTATTCAAGGATAGGAATATGGGATCTGTGTCTAACACTTTAGTTGGGCATTCATATAGCAAGAATTCTCATAATTCGTATATACCCTGAAGTATGCATAGAACTCCTATATTATGCATGAAATGCTCTAGCCTGTAGGTAACAAGTAACACCATTTAGCATAAACGATTAGAAAAATGTTAGAATATGAACACTTTGGTGCGTCACGTATCCTTGAAATGAAAACTATATGGATCAAACACTTCAGACACATACCTCCACTTGACACCCCTTTCTGAGTCCATGTGACAATGTGTTTGGGGAAGATATTCTGATACATGGGTGGTTGTGTGTGATTTGATTGTTACGATATTTCACACAATGCCAAAAAATGACCCATCCTCTTACCCTTCTTATGGGCGACTGCCATAATTCAGCTGGACAAAAAAACATGTGCGTCTCTGGAGCAATTAACAATTATACTATGCAACTTTTGTCAGCTTATGAGGACTCCAATACGGAAAGTAAATATAAGTTCTCTGATTTACTAGGTTTTTGTCATGGCTATAATGGGGGTACTCATTTCTCTTTCTTTGACAGACAACTTGACAGAGGCACTTGTGTTTTTATCACATTTCATTGGGGATATCCATCAGGTGTGCTCTCCCTTCTACTTCCGAGGTTAAATATATGGAAACAACTAAATTTTTCTTCAATCTACTTATCTTCCTTTTCTATCTTGTAAATTGGAATCATCATGATTTTTAGGACGAGACCTTATTTATCCTATAAATAGTTCTTGTGGGGTTGTCTTCCCTATTGATCACTGACTTACTTTTGTGTTAATTGGGTGGTAATATGAAGTCCTATTACTAGTTTATTTGAGAAGTTTCTTTCTATCATTCGAAGCATTTTCAGTTTTCTGCATCTGATGCTCTCCCAGCATTATGTGCAATGCTACGTAGAAAGTTATTCATCATTTCAAAATGTGAATAATACCTGTGTTTTATGGCTACAACTACGCCGTTCTTTGGCATCTATTTTTCAGGGGCATATTGCAGAACATTTTGAAGTATAAGTATGAAACCATTGATGTCTGAATGATTAGCTTTATTTAGTTTACGGCTGAAGCTACTATGTTTTTCCCCATCTATACACCGTAAATTTAGTTTTTGTTTGCCTAACTCTGAAGGTCTGAATTCATTCAAGACACTACTTCATAAAAATTGAACTAGAGAAATGCACATTTAATCTTGGCTTTTTGGATCTATGATGACAGCGTCTTCATGTTGGATTTACCGAAGATGAAGGTGGGAACACCATCACTGTCTGTTGGTATTGGAGGAAGACCAATTTACACCATGTAGGTATTTACAATTGTTTGTCCTTGAAGTTAGTTCCTTTAATCTTATTCATTATATTTTGGTGTTTTTATTGCTGTTTCAGTTTTTTTCTTTGGAACTCATATTTCTGGGAACGTCATGCTTTTTAGGCCTCTATCCCAATCAAAACCATCAATAGGCTCTTTATTTGTTCTTTATGGGGATAAACGGGGGAAGGTGGACTGCGATTATTTATGTTTATGCGTTAAATGATTTAGTTTTTGCAAATCCAGGTATGGGACAATATGATCATTGAATCTGCTTTGAAGATGTTTTATGGTTCGGATCTTTCAATGATGATACAAGCTATTCAAAGGAACATCACGGTGGGCTCTTCTTGCATTGTCAATGATTGTCATTATACTTGCATGATTACCAATGCACAGTTTCCACTAGAGGGCATACATGTATGTAGCATCACTGCATGACAAAGGGTACCTATGGGCTTCAGATCCCTTCTACCGATAATCTGTACCAACTCCCTGTACCAGCAATAGAATTCTGCTACGGGTCCATAGTGAACTATTGTCAACCCCAGCAATTAATGCCTTGAAAATGTAATCATAGAATTATGCTTGAAAAAACCTCGTAATCCAGGAGCTCCCTCCTTCTCCATCCCAAACTCTGGGTTACCTACCCACTAGTCTGTTAGATGGATCTATTTGTATCTAGTGTAATTATGTGTCTTATCATGTAATTAGTTTAAGTATCTAGGACTATAGTGCAATTATTATTCAGCTTGTATATATATATTCTACGTTGAATGAAATTAACCCTAATAGGTTTTCTCCCTATTACGATTACCCTAAAACTGAACATGGTATCAGAGCAATAGAACCTGGCGACCTACGACGGCCTTCTCGTTGCTGTGTGAACAGTACTTCGCGTGAACAGTGAACAGTACATCGTGAACAGTGCTCGCGTGAACAGTACTTCAGATCTGTTTTTTTCTCGCGTTCAGATCTGTTTTTTTCTTCCTCATGAAGTTTCAGCACTGTTTCAGTCAGATCCGAAGGTATTCAGTTGATTTTTTTTGAGGTTCTAGGGCTTTTGGAACCTTTATTTATTGTTATTGGAGTTCTAAAGTTGCTAGGAACATTGTTTATTGTTTATTTGGCATTAATGTTCTGCTTTCAAGATGTCAGAAAAGAAAAAACAGACTTCCGCTAGTGGCAAGGATGAGTTGAGTCGTGTAGGGACTCTGGATAACTCTCCACTGGATATTTGTCCCATCAAACTGGATGGCACAAATTATTTACTTTGGTCTCGTACTTTTACATTAGCTATTGAAGCTAAAGGGATGTCTGAGTTCATTGAAAATGTTACTAAGCCTACTACTGATGTTGAACTCAAGACGTTTAAGTCTCGTCGATCTTTAGCCATGACCTGATTGTTTAATTCTATTAAGGCTGATATTCGTAGTCCTTTCTTGCTTCTTAACACTCAATATCAAATTTGGACTATTGCGCAACAGACTTATTCTCAGCAAGGCAATGATGCTCAGTGTTTTGAGTTGCGAAAGCGACTTCGTACTATGGACCAACACAATCGATCTATTGCTATTTACTTTGCTGATCTCAGTGGGGCCTGGCAAGAATTTGATTATTGTTTGCGATTCTTAATAAACTTCTCCGAGGCCTTAATGATAATGACAAAGCCGTATCGTTTACCCGTAGATCTTGTCCACTCTACCAATTCTTTCTCGGACAAAAATACCTGGAGAAAGGTTAAAAAAAAAATAATCATTACCCGCACCATAAGGTTGCACATGAAAAAAAAACTTCATGGTTTGGAACACTCACCTTATCCGTTGTGAAATGCTCCGTGTAATTATATAGTGTAGGAGTGGGAGTAGGATTAGTTGTGGGTCCTACATGACTACCAAATGTTGAAGTGTCACTCTAGAACACCAAAGGAAAAATAATAAACACACTCTACACAATATTCGAACTCTAAAGTTTAAAAGTTTGGCAGCATTTAAAATTTTAGAATATGATATTATTAGTAAGTCTCGAACTCTAGAGTTTGAAATTTTGTGATAAGTTCAAGATTTAGAATATGATACAAGTTTCAAACTTTAGAGTTTGTAAATTTAGCATAATTTTGAATTTTAGAATTTGAACACATTGGGACAGAACCATCTTAAAAATGGGGGAGTGATTATTGTCTACAAATTCAAACTCTAGAGTTTGAAATTTTGGGAAAATTTAGAGTTTTAGAATATGATATTATCTGCAATTTTCAAACTCTAGAGTTTGAAATGTTGGCCTAATTTTAAATTTTATAGTCTGACAATGTCGTGCCAGAACCAGATTTAAAATGGAGGAGTGATTATTGTCGATAAGTTTCGAACTCTGGAGTTTGAAATTTTGGCAGAATTCCAAGTTTTAGAATATGATATTGTTTACAATTTTCAAACTCTAGAGTTTGAAATTGTGGCGTAATTTCAATTTTTAGAATATGACAATGTCGGGACAGAACCAGGCTAAAAATGGAGAAGTGATGAGTTATTTCGTGCTGTGATTTTGGCTCTGAAATTACAACATCCATCGCTCCATCTTCCTTCTCAACTTCCATTTCCATTACACAACCTTCCAATCCCCAATCAAAATAAACATTGCTCTCATATGTTGGGTTCAAGACTTCTTCTTTACCTATGGAGGGAGAGGAAGCAATGGAGGTTTCCATTGAGAGTTAGGAGGTGTGAGGCGCGAGTTCAAGGTAGATGTCGACTGGGTTTATGGTGGGAGGTGGGAGCTCAACAATGGTGGTTTGGAATGGAACCAGAGAACCAGACATTTCTCCTGGAAGGAGATGGAAAAAAAATTGGAGGGAAACGTGAGTGGGTTTAGGGGGTGTATGTATTTTTGACGTGGTTATATGTTTGTGGTTGTATGTAATAAAAGTAGGGGTATTTTTGTCCATTTTTATAAGGGCATTTTTGTCCAAATATTATTTACTTAAAAACAAGGTACATGCAGTAAATTCGCAATTGTATTTATAAACTCCAAAAAAAAAAAAACGACCCCCCAGCTCCTGAAACGAACGCCCTTCTTCTTCCATCCCCACATTCTCACGATGAGAAGAGAATCGACAGAGGGTTGCTCCCACCACCACCATCACTGGCGACGACGCTTCCACCTCCATCGGTGACCACGCTTTGCACCTCCACCACTGGTACCCAACCCCAAGTCTTCTGTTCTCAAATCCCCTCTCCCTATCTCGGGCTGATTCTCTTGGTCATCGCAGACGAGGGCAGCGCTACCCATCGCCGGCGACCACAATCGGCTTCTGGACAGTTCGACATTACCCCACCACGAAGGTCTCTCTCTCCTTGAACTAATTGCTGAGTTGCTGGGAAAAAACCTAAATTGAGTTTATTGAAAAAAATAAAACCCTAAATTGTTTCGGGGGTGTTCAAAGTCAATCCCTGAAATTCTATTTGACTCCCCAAGTAACTTTATGCAGGAAAAGTTGCCACCCACAGATTGAAGGCTCCGACCCAGTGGCGGCTCCACTCACATAAAGCCATGGTAAACTGACCACCCAAAATATTTTTTTTTCCTTAGGATATAAGTAAAAATTTTGGACTAGCCTTATTTTGAACACCCAATCCAAATATTATTGAACACATAACCCAAATATTATTGAACATCCACCCGAAATATAGCCCACAAATTAATCCACTTGAAATTGAAAACCCAAATTTCAGCCCACTAACCCAATTTTAGCAATAACAAAATGAAAAAAGAAAATAAGAAAATTAACAAACAAATAGAGAAAATATGAAAACTCATCGACGACAATTGTAATAGCTTATATACTTTGCTATTTTGGGTTGCATTTTAGATGTTACTAGCGAATGCCCATGCCTGAAGGCACAATTCGAACGATTAGCTCATGCAAATAAAAACTTGACTCGCGTGCAATACGTCAACCCATGCCCAACAAATCCAACCATGCGAAAAACAATAACCCGTGCACATGTTTTCTATTTTCTATTTTGTTCTTATACGTCAAATGTCACTCGATCATGGCTATTTTATTGCAAAAATAAAACAGAAAACATGTGCATGCCAATGCTTGCATTTAAATTTAAGAACACCAGCTAGTGTACTGCATCAACTAAATTAGTAAAAATTTAAACACACCAACCAGTGCTCTGCATTTTACAACATAAGACCAACCAATACTATGCATTTAACAACATAAAAGCAAACCTAAGCAAATGCTTTGCATGTACCAACAAAAGTACAAACCTAAGCACACCCACCAGTGCTCTACATTTGACAATATAAGTACAAATCTAAGCACACCAGCCAGTGCTCTGTATAATAAGTGAATACTTATGGATCTGAGACCTCGCAATTTGACGTACTTGAGTGGTATTTCTACACAAACATAAAAATGAATAAACTAATTTAGTCATTGACTATAAAAAATTAAACCTCCAAAATCACAAAACGACAAACAAAAACATAATTTGTGATGTTCACAATCTTACTTTCAGTCCAATATTGAACTTTTGACATCATCTCTCCAATCAAAGCATACAAACTTGGATCATTTCATGTACTCATGAGGATTCTATGATTTACAATGTGACAAAAATGCACTCACTAACAGGTCCAATAAGGCAGCTCTTAATCGTCAAAAATCCAATACTTGTCTAGCTATCAGTTACCAAAGTGGAAAAATCAGTTCATCTATCTTCTGACTATACCTATGACAAACTCCAATATCTTCAATCAATTGCTTTGCTACGTAAGCAAAAGACCTCAATGCTGAAGTATACTAATAATCTACCCATGAGTCCATGACTACGATAAAATCGAACGATTTCAATCGGAAGTTATGCCAATAGATAAGAATTCGATTGAATTTCACCATAGCCAAAATAAAGACTAAACTCTTTTCTGTACATTCATCGATGAAATCAAAGGAGAGAAAAAACGAACGGAGATCAGACCTCGTTGTTGAAGTAAGCCTTGCGAGCTCGGAAGGACTTGGCTGGAATGAAATTGGTGGCGGCCCGTAGATTTATAGCTCTTCTTTTCCCTAGGGAAATAATTCAGACCCTTGTTTTCTTCAATCATCATCTCACTCCTAATTCAAGTCTTCAAAACTTATTTGGTCTCTCAGCCCCTCGACTCTGCGTCATCCGCATCAGAATCACTTCCCGAAGAGCTCCCAGATTCAGAATCTACACACAATCCCTCATGATCACATAACCACTCCACAACAAATTTCCCGAACTATTTCCACAAAGGAAGAAAAAAAGGAATTTTAGATGTTACCACTTGATGAGGATAAATCGCTGCTTGAACTGCCGATTGCATGACCCTTATTATCATGACCACCGCCACCAGCGGCTGCACCATCATCCTTCTCAACCTCCACTGGTGATAAGCATGTCATTGGCATCTCATCGCCAATGTCAATATCTTCCTCCCAGCATCAGTTTTTTTCACTCACATAAACCTCCATTAACAACATAACAATTATTAGCAAAACTTTCACTGCCAACCACTAATCACAAATAAAAGCAAAACCTATGTTTTTAACCACATTGTGATTCTTCAAAACCCATACATAAAATGCGCATTATAATATAGTCAACAATTCTAGTGTTTTTTAGCATATTGCATGTGCTTGAAAACACTTAAAAAATGTACTTCATGAGCAATACTGGTTTGAGAGTTCAATGCACAATGTCATAGAAAATAGAACACGCTACAGTTCTGTATGAGAAAGCAGTGGCATTTTACTTCATCACCTTTGAGTTAACAGTTAAATGCATAGAAGAAGATAACCAAAATAAGATTACCATGGCTTCTAGTTTCCGGAACATGGAGTAAAAGTCTTGGCAATAAAGCACACAATACAAAAAAGGCTTCAAGTAACCAAAAAATCAGTACAGAAGGACCGAAAAACTGCTACGTAATTGATGATACTTAAATCTATGATCAGGAGCTACTTGCGGTCACTAATTGCTGCATTTGAATGCAAAACATCTGAACAAATTAAAAACATCAAAATAAGCATCAATACCTTGAAGCCAAATGAGAACTGCTAGTGTTCTTAATCTTAACATCACTTCTCATCTGCTTCCCGGGCTCATCTACAAATTACAACAAAACCAAATCAATCAGTTAATTCTAAAAACAGTAGAATTAACACAGTAGAACTGAACACTAAGGTTCTGAAAATCAGCCTCACTGAACCGAACACTAAGCTAGCAGTAGAACTCAACTTGGGCAGCTGTTAAAGCATTTGGTAGTAATAGTCAGGGATGAGCCCAGGAACTGTGAACTATAAACCTACAAATTAAAAAAAGCAAGTACTATTCAAGACATGTGAAAGTAAAAAGGAGGAGACAAAGACAGATAATAGAGGGATGCAAAGCAGGGAATAAAGGGTAATATGTAGAAAAGTGCCGCGATTCCAATTGCTTCGTTTCTCTTCCGATACCACTCTCTCTGTCTCTCTCAAACAGGGCTGTGAAAAAGAAAGCCTTGCTTTAAGCAAATTCTTACAAACCTGGGTGATTCATAGATGATCGTGAACAACCACAGCTACACACCTGATACATACTTCAATACACAAATTTCTCAGCAACAGAACCGAACCGATTTATTCACATAGAAATACATAAAAGTACACAAATTCCATCCACAAAAAGAAACATCAACCACAGTTGACGGTGCTCAAAAATGAAAGAAATCCCTTGGAGAGAGAAAAACCCTAACCTGAGAAGTACTCGTACCCTAATCAAGTGTAATCGGTGTTCTATCGGTCTATGCCACGGGAATGAACAAACCCTAGACCCAGAGTTTTTTAGTGAGGAGAAACTACAAACCTTTTGGGGTGAAGCACTACATGCCGTCGAACGGTGGTGGTTCCAGTGGTGACTCGTCCCGCCGGTTGGTGGTAGTAGTGGTGTCCAATCGGGATCGCCAGAGAGGAGCAACTGGGATTCGATTTCCGAGGGCTTGCGGTGGTGCGGTGGGTCGGAGGGAGAGGGAGAGGGAGAGGGAGAGGGAGAGGAGAGAGGGATGCGGTGTTGCGGTGGGTCGATCTCGAGAGAGAGAGAGAGAGAGAGAGAGGGAGAGAGATGCGGATCGAGAGACATAGAGAGAGAGCGTCTGAGGGAGATAGAGGGATGGGAATAATGGTGCGGCTAGGTTTCCCATAAAATGCCATTCAGGATAACCCTCGGATGAATCAGTTATTTACGGGCCAACCATTATAGAATGGAGGGTGTAGATTTATAGAAGAGACAAATCTGAGCGTTGGTTGTCTTTAGGATTCAAACCCAGTCCTCCTTTATTATTATATTATATAGATGTATGACTTTTTGTTTATATATATAGTTGTGGTTTCTCGAGATAGTATAGTGTAATTTTTGCACACTGTTGAGGAAATTTCTGGAGCCGCCACTGCTCCGACCCGATCAGAACCAGAGTCCAGATCGGAAGCAGCTGTACATCGACCACGGAGAAGAAACCAATCGTCGTATCCTGACTCCAGTCGTCTCGCTGACTAGCCGGTTTGTCCTCTCTCTCTCTCTCTCTCTCTCTCTCAGTGGTGGTGCGGCGGCTGCGAGGGGAGGGGCGCAGGGGTAAGATCGGAAGAAGCTCTCATTCTCGCGGAATCTCGCCAATATTGGTGAGAACGAAATGGGGTTTTAAGGGATTCCTGATTCTCACCCTCCCCCTCCTTCTCTAACCGTTTCTCACCATTTTGAGTGAGTCCCCTCTCCCTCAATTTCTTTTCTTTTCTCCTGAAATCATTCAATCCAAAGCACAGGTAATTCCTGTTTGAATTCTCATGGGGAAGAACGAATTCCTAACTCCGAAAGCTATCGCTAACCGGATCAAGGCCAAAGGTCTCCAAAAGCTCCGCTGGTACTGCCAGATGTGCCAGAAACAATGTCGCGACGAGAACGGCTTCAAGTGCCACTGCATGAGCGAGGGCCACCAGCGCCAGATGGAGGTCTTCGGCCAAAATCCTAACCGGATTGTCGACGGCTACTCCGAGGAGTTTGAGACCTCCTTCCTTGATCACATGAAGCGCAGCCACCGCTTCAGCCGCATCGCCGCCACCGTTGTCTACAACGAGTACATCGCCGACCGCCACCATGTCCACATGAATTCCACCCAGTGGGCGACCCTGACCGAGTTTGTTAAGTACTTGGGGCGTGAGGGCAAGTGTAAGGTGGAGGAGACCCCCAAAGGGTGGTTTATTACGTACATTGATAGGGATTCGGAGACTCTTTTTAAGGAAAAGTTGAAGAATAAGCGAGCTAGGTCGGATTTAGTTGACGAGGAGAAGCAGGAGAGGGAAATTAGGAAGCAAATTGAAAGGGCGGAACAGATGGTTCCGAATGGGGCAGCGGTGGCTCAGCCTTTGGAGGCTGAGCTTAAGCCGTTGGAGAAATCGGAGAATAGTGAGAAGATTGTGATTAGCTTGGGCTCGTCGTCTAAAACCGTAGTCAAAGAGAAAGTTGGGAGTTCTAAGTTGGTTTTTGAAGAACCAGAGAGTGAGAAAGTTAAAGAGAATGGAAAGTTGGTGAAAAGTGGGGGTGGGAGTAGGTCGGCATTGGATGATTTGATGAAAGAGCAAGAGAAGGCGAAGGAGCGGAGCAATAGGAAGGATTACTGGTTGTGTGAGGGTATCATTGTGAAGGTCATGAGCAAGAAGTTAGCCGAGAAGGGGTATTATAAGCAAAAAGGCATTGTTCTGAAGGTGATGGATAAGTATGTTGGGGAGATTGAGATGCTTGAGAGTAAGCATGTTCTTCGGGTTGACCAGGAAGAGCTTGAAACAGTGATTCCACAAATTGGGGGGCTTGTTAAGATAGTTAATGGGGGTTACCGTGGATCAAAGGCGCGTTTGCTAGAAGTGAATACAGACAAGTTTTGTGCCAAGGTCCAGATTGAGAAAGGAATATACGACGGGAGGGTGCTTCAGGCTGTTGAATACGAAGATATTTGCAAAGTTGGTCAGTGAGATCTCTTATATAGTAGATTGTGGAATTTTGTATCCTTCTCTGTGATAAGCCCGGGCTAATTTTAGAGGAAGTACTGTTATGTTCCGTTGCAAACTCTTGAGTCTGGCTTTGTATCTTTCAACAAAGTTACCAAGTTATTGTGTTTTTCTTGTCACGGAGGGCTTGATGATTTGCAATTGCAAGAACCTGAGATCACATGTTTAACCTCCCCACTACATTTTAAATTATTTGCCTCATTCTACTACTTTTGCATAATTTGACTCAGAAGTATCTTTATTCTTACGAAGTCTTTGATAATTCATTGGTTTTCCATTAATGTTATTGTTTGAATATTCATTGACAACATTGGCTATCCATTTTGTGCTCACCTAAATTTTATTACTCCCTCTGTCCCAAAATGGAGTCTTAAAAATAATACGATTTTTGCAAGAAAAATTCAATTGTTTTTTAACAACTTACTAGATATCAATGAGTTCTATTAATTTGTGAAAAAAGTTTGAATTTTTTCTTTAAAAAATTGCATTAGTTTTAAGTTATCGTTTTGCGGACCGGACAAACAATTTGGGACAGAGGGAGTTTATGTTTCTAGCAAGTACAAGTTTCACTACTTATTTGACTGTTTTGTTTTATAAGTATTGTGTGAATGCATAATGAACGCCCATCCTGTTCTGCAGTTATTTGAGGTAATTATTGTATGCATGTCTGTCTGTAAGTATTAGTTCTGCGAATTGCATGCATAACATTTTTTTGTTGTTGCTCCGGAATATCAAAGGTTCAAACAGCAGCAAAACGAAACACAAAAGCTAGAGTTGAAGCACCAACAAACACACAAAATTAAACCATAAGGTGACCAACCCCAAGCACATCTCTTTGCACAAAGTGCTGCACAGACAGTGGGGTATCTTCTGTTGTTACTACGAGAGCTTCCGACTGTTTGCTCTAAGTCTCGGCAGATGATCTGCACTTTGTTGAGATATGGCTAAGTGTGAATACACTCAGTCCGATAGCACCGAATAATGCTGAGAAAAGCCAAGTACGAATGCACTTGGGCTGCTAGCTAAGTGCGAATGAACTTTGATGATTCGCCGAGCATGCATAGGCTCAAACGGTAATAGTACGAAAAACCTTCGTTGAATTTGGCTTTGTTGAGTGTAAACAATGGCAGAGATAAGTGCCTTAGAATTGTAAAAACAACCAAGCACGAAAACTTGGGCGACTACGAGCTAAATTGAAAATAGGTACGAATAAACCAGAACTATGACAACGAAGAATGTCAAAACTAAGACCCGAACATGAAGAGGTTTGAGGCCCGAGCAGCAAACAGTGCTTGAATCATGACAAGAGAAGATTGTCAGACAAAGGCCTAAGCACGAAGAAGTTTGAGGCCCGAGCAGTGAACATTACTCTGATGTGAGCAAAGCCTGGGATAAGCTAGGTATGACATAGACCTAGGCACAACAGTGGATTGGCTAAGAACGAGTATGCTTAGGCCTTGACAGTAAGGAATGCCAAAATTGACAAAGTCCGAGCACACTTAAGCCTTGGCTATGAGCTAAGCCTGAGATAGGCTAGGTGCAAAGGGAACCTAGGCCTTGGCAACGGATGAGACCTAAATCAAGTCTAGATGCACTTCGGACTTGGCATTGAGAAATACCCGAAACGGTCATGTTCGGCCGAGAATTGGGGATGAGTACGAGTAGCCCTAGAGTGGTGAACATTGCTGGGAATTCGCTAATTTACTTGTTTTGTATTTGTTAGACGATTAATTTGACTTTGTTCAAGTTCTTTGCAATGATCTCCGTTTGTAAGTGCCGCCGGACGTTTATCAATACAATCTTAAAAAAGAAGTAATTATCCAGCAATTGCAAAAGATGAGCGTGACTTAATTGAAATTAAGAAAGAACCCTTGTCAGTTTACTACAATTTTAATATTGTTGTTTGGAGAATATCCTTTGCTTAATTAACTAGGTTATAGTTTGGACTAATTTAACTTGTTTTTAAATACTAATTTATTTATGTTCGGTGTTAATTTAACTTATTCTTAAATACTCAACTTCTTGAGTGAGAAAAATCCAAAAAGGATTACCTCACTTCAAAAAGAATGGAGTAGTTATACAAAAGAATAAAAAAAAAAGTTAGGCCAAACGGGATTACCTCACTTCATCATTGTAATCACTAATCACTCTATAATAGAGGAAAGATCCTATGCCTCTGTGCCTGATGAATTTTTCGACCATTTAATTTAAAACATAAAAGAAAAACACACAAAATCCGACGATCGGAAAATCTGATCACACAAACCTATTACCGCGAGTATACCCCACAAGTGACAGTGTAAACCACATGGTCCACACCAATGGTATCATCAGCATTCTCGTCCAACTAATGTAGTCTGAGAGGAGAATTCTTCCAAACACGTTTGGACGGCAGAGATGGTGCTCGACATCACGTGGCCGGTGCCCACCCAACACTAAAAAATTTCTCCGAATTACAGTTAAAGAGTCCTAGGGTTTTCTTGCTTCCCTAGTTGATCATCCAATAGCAGATTACCAGGTAGTATGTCTAATTTTCATGCCAACTCCATCTACCTATAGAATATACTCCATATGCATTCCTGTACGCAACTGAATGTACTTCATTACCCTTCTTTCTTCTTCTTTTTTTCCCCTGTAAGTGGCAGATTTATGGGTGGATCTGAGTTCATGTGGATTGGGAAGGCGACTCTTCTTCTGCAGTTGATTCCAGGAATTCTGGGTTGGGGAAAGGATGGTCACTATACTATATGCAAGATTGCCCAGGTAAAATTTGCGAGATTGTTGCCAATTTTTGTGGGTTTTTGTTTTTGTTTGGTTTGCATTGATCACACTTGTAGTTTTGATTGAAACAAACAAACTAGGAAATATTTAGTTTATTTAGTTTAAGACAAAATCACAATAGGACCATGGCGCCAAGTTTGGAATGTTTAGCCTTTGGGAGATTTGACATTGCGACCTCTTGGGGTAAGCCCTTTGGTTTCTGTCTCATGCCCAGTCGATCAAACCCTTGTGGTTGACACTAGGAATATTATTTGTACAATTTTGCATAGAACTCTTGGTGCCTATTGCATTGGCTAGATTAGACGTCATTGGATTTCAAATCTCATAGAAATGTAGTTCTGGTGTTCGAATGCCAATTTTCAGAAGGGATTACGTATCTCTTATACAGGTAATCTTGCAAAGCATTGTGTATACATCAATGTGGCACTTTTGATCCCCTCCCATTTAATTCAGCGAGATTACATAGCCTATGTGAATATGTATGCCCTCACTATTAATTAGGTCAATCAAACACAGCAATGAGGGTGATATTCCATGTCCTATGTCGAAGAAATACCAAAAGTTGACTTTTAGGAACCATAATTATGATTTGTTGGGCAATAGTTTTCTGGACTTCTTGCAATCCATTAACTATTTAGCTATCTACTCACATAAACTTGTTATCCACGTGAAGGGGCTTTTAACGTGATGCTTAAGTTCAATACTTCAGAGATCGACTTAACTTAAAAATCAAATTAAAAAAAACTCCGGAGATCAGATTATTGCTGGGATTTGTAATATTCACACAACTAGAGTTTCTTTTCAATCAATCATTTGCGGGGTCCTTAGTGCAGGAGTACAATCAATTTGGGAAACTGGCTAAAGAAAATGTTGACTATATAGGTTTTTGGCTTTTAAGACACGCTTGTGTGTTGCGGGGTTATAATCAACAATTACTCATTGGTCATGACTTTTAAGTAATCGTGATTGTTGTCTTATTTAATTACTTTGCACTGCAATTTCTCTGTGAAGTACCCAAATGAATTGTTTGTTCAAGTCCAAATCACTTACTATTTAAGTGGAAAATAACGGGACGTATGCTCATTATGGGGTAGGAAGGGGTTTCATATATGCTTTATCCAACCATCAAGAGATCTGTAATGGCAAGCTCATTCATAGTTTCGCCAAGTAAAACACAAAACAGAACATTTTTCCTAACATTTATTGGGTATTTTAGGAATATCTTTCTGAAGATGCTTCAGTCGCGGTGAAAGAATTGCTTCCTGATTCTGCTCAAGGTGATCTTGCTTCTGTTTGCTTGTGGCCTGATGAGATTCGGTTCCACTACCATTGGAGTGGACCTTTACACTATGTTGACCCCTGATTTCAGGTGTAACTATAACTACAGCCTATGAAGCACCGACACCTCTAGAAGTCGAGGTATCGCAGTGTCGGACAAGGGGACACGGCGGGGACACGTACTGTCCCATAATTTAATTTGAATTTTTCACGGGACACAGCAGGGACACGGCAGGGGCCAAACTGTAATTTAAAATTGGGGACCAAACTGTAATTTTTGAAAAAATTGGGGGTCAAATTGAATTTTTTTAAAAATATTTTGGGGCCGAATTATAATTTTTTAAAAATTTCTGGATGCTAAACTATATTTATTTATTTATATAAATAAATAAATAAATATACACGTGGCGTGTCCCCCGCTGTGTCCATGTCCCCATTTTTTTAGAATTTCCGTGTCCTGGTGTCGGTTTCGGTGTCCGTGTCCGTGTCGGTGCATCATAGACTACCGCCGTAAGTTCAGCTTATCACTTAGATTCTTGTATTAATTGCCCCCTTCATCACATATGAGTTGCTACATACCTTTGGGCTATCTTACATGGACTCTTCTGACTATATAAAGAACTTGTGTCGCCAGACACTCAACCATCAGACACTAAGTGGTGTTAGTAACTTGCTCCCGTTTGGTGGCGGAGGGAGTGTAGGCCTAGTGGGGTGTTCATGCCCCACCGAATTCCTTTTTTTATTAGTTAAACTTTGCATTTTGCCTTATAAGTTGTCTTTCATAAGTATTCTCTTTTTAATGACCCTAATATCCTTTGTATATCATTTCATTCTCAAATTTTTATTTTAAAAAAGGACAATTCCTCTACAAATGTTAAATGAGATGTCTAATGCAAACAGCCATCACTTACTATTTAAAACTCTCTAATGCACAATGTGTTGGGTTTTTGCCCATGTGGTTTTAATGCATTGAAAGAAAAATGGAAAAGTGATGGTTAGTTGTGTTTTTAATTGGCTGAAGCAAATGTCTTTGGAAGTAGTCTTGAGCGGGTAAAATGCTGGCTGTGTGTTCCAAAGTCCCCAAGTGCATTTGATGCTTGGCCTTCAGAAGTTTCTCGGCAGTTCAAGTGTTCTTTCATTCTTGTCGAGTAGTGCCATGTCATGCCTATATATTTAAGGGGTTTTGGCCGTGTAGTGTGCGTGAAAAGGAGTCAATAAAACCAAACTACAAGTGGATGTTTTTGGTAGAGAGAAAATTGTGTGAGTGAGAGAGAGTGATAAAAATATGAGTGAGCTTGAGAGCTTGGGTTGGGGTATTTCTTATCCCATTGTACTCATACAATATTAGTGGAAATTGTTCTCTCTCCTATGGAATAGGCATTGAGGCCAAACCACGTAACTCTTGTGTGTCTCTTTTGTGCGTGTTTATTTTTGGTTGCGCTTCCGCTGCGGGTGGAATTGGAAATTTCTTGTCACGATACCCAAAATTCAAATGTGGCTCTAAACCATGGGATATATGCATTGTACTTTGGGAATTATTTACAATTTTGACAGTAGTCTTGTTTGTTTGTCTCTCTCGATAGAACCCACAACACAATTTGAATTTGGAGATTTAGGAATAGTGTTTGAAAAACAGATAATCTTTCTGATTGGAGCAAGATTGCTAAATATCAACGTGCTCTTAGACTTGATCCGATGAGACAATTCAAGCAATCGATTTGTTTTGACAATTTATGTGACTAGCTTTCTTAATAACTATGGTAACTTTTTATTATTTTCATTTTTCAGTATAAAAGTTTTTTTTTTTTTTTATTGTTCTAGTATTACTTATTAAGATCCTTTTTGGTTTTGAAGCGTGTTTAAAAGGTCCCCCCACTAACGCTAAATCTTGGCTCTATCATTGCTTATGGTTGTTCAGTATTCAAGGATAGGAATATGGGATCTGTGTCTAACACTTTAGTTGGGCATTCATATAGCAAGAATTCTCATAATTCGTATATACCCTGAAGTATGCATAGAACTCCTATATTATGCATGAAATGCTCTAGCCTGTAGGTAACAAGTAACACCATTTAGCATAAACGATTAGAAAAATGTTAGAATATGAACACTTTGGTGCGTCACGTATCCTTGAAATGAAAACTATATGGATCAAACACTTCAGACACATACCTCCACTTGACACCCCTTTCTGAGTCCATGTGACAATGTGTTTGGGGAAGATATTCTGATACATGGGTGGTTGTGTGTGATTTGATTGTTACGATATTTCACACAATGCCAAAAAATGACCCATCCTCTTACCCTTCTTATGGGCGACTGCCATAATTCAGCTGGACAAAAAAACATGTGCGTCTCTGGAGCAATTAACAATTATACTATGCAACTTTTGTCAGCTTATGAGGACTCCAATACGGAAAGTAAATATAAGTTCTCTGATTTACTAGGTTTTTGTCATGGCTATAATGGGGGTACTCATTTCTCTTTCTTTGACAGACAACTTGACAGAGGCACTTGTGTTTTTATCACATTTCATTGGGGATATCCATCAGGTGTGCTCTCCCTTCTACTTCCGAGGTTAAATATATGGAAACAACTAAATTTTTCTTCAATCTACTTATCTTCCTTTTCTATCTTGTAAATTGGAATCATCATGATTTTTAGGACGAGACCTTATTTATCCTATAAATAGTTCTTGTGGGGTTGTCTTCCCTATTGATCACTGACTTACTTTTGTGTTAATTGGGTGGTAATATGAAGTCCTATTACTAGTTTATTTGAGAAGTTTCTTTCTATCATTCGAAGCATTTTCAGTTTTCTGCATCTGATGCTCTCCCAGCATTATGTGCAATGCTACGTAGAAAGTTATTCATCATTTCAAAATGTGAATAATACCTGTGTTTTATGGCTACAACTACGCCGTTCTTTGGCATCTATTTTTCAGGGGCATATTGCAGAACATTTTGAAGTATAAGTATGAAACCATTGATGTCTGAATGATTAGCTTTATTTAGTTTACGGCTGAAGCTACTATGTTTTTCCCCATCTATACACCGTAAATTTAGTTTTTGTTTGCCTAACTCTGAAGGTCTGAATTCATTCAAGACACTACTTCATAAAAATTGAACTAGAGAAATGCACATTTAATCTTGGCTTTTTGGATCTATGATGACAGCGTCTTCATGTTGGATTTACCGAAGATGAAGGTGGGAACACCATCACTGTCTGTTGGTATTGGAGGAAGACCAATTTACACCATGTAGGTATTTACAATTGTTTGTCCTTGAAGTTAGTTCCTTTAATCTTATTCATTATATTTTGGTGTTTTTATTGCTGTTTCAGTTTTTTTCTTTGGAACTCATATTTCTGGGAACGTCATGCTTTTTAGGCCTCTATCCCAATCAAAACCATCAATAGGCTCTTTATTTGTTCTTTATGGGGATAAACGGGGGAAGGTGGACTGCGATTATTTATGTTTATGCGTTAAATGATTTAGTTTTTGCAAATCCAGGTATGGGACAATATGATCATTGAATCTGCTTTGAAGATGTTTTATGGTTCGGATCTTTCAATGATGATACAAGCTATTCAAAGGAACATCACGGTGGGCTCTTCTTGCATTGTCAATGATTGTCATTATACTTGCATGATTACCAATGCACAGTTTCCACTAGAGGGCATACATGTATGTAGCATCACTGCATGACAAAGGGTACCTATGGGCTTCAGATCCCTTCTACCGATAATCTGTACCAACTCCCTGTACCAGCAATAGAATTCTGCTACGGGTCCATAGTGAACTATTGTCAACCCCAGCAATTAATGCCTTGAAAATGTAATCATAGAATTATGCTTGAAAAAACCTCGTAATCCAGGAGCTCCCTCCTTCTCCATCCCAAACTCTGGGTTACCTACCCACTAGTCTGTTAGATGGACCTATTTGTATCTAGTGTAATTATGTGTCTTATCATGTAATTAGTTTAAGTATCTAGGACCGTAGTGCAATTATTATTCAGCCTGTATATATATATTTTATGTTGAATGAAATTAACCCTAATGGGTTTTCTCCCTATTACGATTACTCTAAAACTGAACATGGTATCAGAGCAATAGAACCTGGCGACTTACGACGGCCTTCTTGTTGCTGCGTGAACAGTACTTCGCGTGAACAGTACATCGTGAACAGTGCTCGCGTGAACAGTACTTGTGAACAATACTTCAGATCTGTTTTTTTTCTCGCCGTTCAGATCTGTTTTTTTCTTCCCTCACGAAGTTTCAACACTGTTTCAGTCAAATCCGAAGATATTCAGTTGATTTTTTTCGAGGTTCTAGGGCTTTTGGAACCTTTATTTATTGTTATTGGAGTTCTAAAGTTGCTGAGAACATTGTTTATTATTTATTTGGCATTATTGTTATTCTTTCAAGATGTCAGAAGAGAAAAAACAGGTTTCCGCTAGTGGCAAGGATGAGTTGAGTCGTGTAGGGACTCTGGATAACTCTCCACTGGATATTTGTCCCATCAAACTGGATGACACAAATTTACTTTGGTCTCGTACTTTTACATTAGCTATTGAAGCTAAAGGGATGTCTGAGTTCATTGAAGGCTATGTTATTGAGCCTACTACTGATGTTGAACTGAAGACGTTTAAGTCTCGTCGATCTTTAGCCATGACCTGGTTGTTTAATTCTATGAAGGCTGATATTCGTAGTCCTTTCTTGCTTCTTAACACTCCATATCAGATTTGGACTATTGCCAAACAGACTTATTCTCAGTTGGGCAATGATGCTCAGTGTTTTGAGTTGCGAAAGCGACTTCGTACTATGGATCAACACAATCGATCTGTTGCTGTTTACTTTGCTGATCTCAGTGGGGCCCGGCAAGAATTTGATTATTATTAGGGGTTTCAGGTAGTCTGTTCCGTTGATGCTAGTGCTTGGTTAAAAAGAATAGAGAAAGAGCGTGTGTATGACTTTCTTGCTGGTCTTGATGTGGAGTATGATCCAATTAGAGTGCAGGTGTTGGGTCGTGTTCCGTTTCCATCTTTGGGAGAGGCCTATGCCATTGTTCAACAGGAGGAGAGCAGAAGGGGTGCTATGTTACAAACTCCTACTTTTGATCGTTCTGCATTGGTTGTTATTCCGCAGGGCCAGTTTGGGTCTGGCAGTGAAAAGTCTCAGTCTGGTACTACCAATGGGACCATAGATCGTATGTCACTTCAGTGTGATTATTGCCACAACACTGGACATACCAAGGATTTCTGTTGGAAGTTACATGGTCGTCCTTATCGTGGGCAAGGTAGTGCACGTGGAGGTCGAGGTCGTGGTCCCGGGCGTTCTCAGGCTCAGGCACATGTTTCAGAGTTTGCTACCTTGTCTGATTCTGGGTTCAGTACAGGCGTTCAGTCATCTTCTGATTCTGTTGGCGGTTTATCTCAGGGGAGATGCAAGCTCTCAGGCGTCTTATGGCTTGGGCTGATTCTTTCTCTACTATAGCTCCTACTTCCACAACAGCTCCTACTGCATCCTATTTTGCTCATTCAGGTATTCCAGCTTGTGCATTTACTGCCTCCTCCGGTATTCCTTAGATTATCGATTCTGGTGCTTTAGATCATATGACAGGTTGTTCATCTGTTTTTGATTCCTATTCTACTTGTTCTTGTAAGGATAAGGTTCGAATTACCGATGGGTCGTTCTCTGTTATTTCAGGGAAAGGTTCCGTTCACTATTCTCCTCTATCTCTCCCTCTTCAGTCCTCCATATTTCAAATTTTGCCACTAACCTTCTTTCAGTTAGTAGTTTCACCCATTCTGCAAACTGTTCTGTGACATTTTTTCCTACTCATTGTATCTTTCAGGAACTGGAAACGGGAAAGGTGATTGGTAATGGTAAAGCACATGGTGGTATCTATTATCTGGAGCATGCACCTCATCCATCTCAGCCATCTTTATCATGTGGACAAGCTCTACGGGCAGATATGAGTTCCACTCTTTCTTTGTTACACCGGTGGCACCGTAGATTGGGTCATCCCTCTTTTGGGATATTAGAGAAACTCTTTCCTACTTTAGTTAAATATTGTCCTAGGGATCAGTTTTTTTGTGAAGCCTGTGAGTTTGGGAAACATAAACGCTCTTTTTATGCACCTATTAATAAATGAAGTGATTCTCCGTTTATGGTTATACATTCTGATATTTGGGTTCTTCTCCTGTTACTTTTTTAAAGGGCAATCGATGGTTTGTTAGTTTTATTGATTGTTATTCTCGTGCCACGTGTGTACTTGCTCCAGTCAAAAAATGAAGTATTTTCCTGTTTCAAATCTTTTCATAACATGGTGTGCACTCAGTTTGATACACATATTAAAATTCTTCGGAGTGATAATGAGACTGAGTATATTGATAAGATTTTTCGGACATATCTAGATGATAATGGTATTATTTTTCAGAGGACTTGCGTTGACACTCCACAACAAAATGGAGTCGCTGAGCGTAAAAATCGTCATCTTGCTGAGGTCGCTCGATCCCTTTTGTTCATTATGAATGTTCCCAAATACTTATAGGGAGGAGCTATTTTAATTGCCACATATCTTTTCAACCGTATGCCATCCAGTGTCCTTAATTTTAAAACACCCATTGAGTGCCTGCCAAGCAGTTGTCGGGTTATGACTCTTCCACCTAGGGTGTTTGGTTGTGTGTGTTTTGCTCATGCCCCAAAACCTTCTGGGGGCAAGTTAGGACATAAAGCCCATAAGTGTATTTTTGTTGGGTACTCTCCTACCCAGAAAGGCTATAAGTGTTACAATCCTTATTCGAGAAAGATGTTTGTATCTATGGATGTTACCTTTTGGGAAAAAGAGGTTTTTTATTCTTCCTCCAAACCATCTCTTCAGGGGGAGCATCAGCAGGAGAAAGAGATGTTTACCTTTTATAATCATAGTGAGGGGGAGAAGGAAAACACTGGAGAGGAACCAGTATCTGTTGAAAGGAAACACATGATATTGGTGGTGACATTTAGGAACAACTACCTGCACAACGACGACTGCAGGGAGCTGGCTTACAAAGGTATGCTAGACGGAAAAATGGAAAGTCTTAATGTACGTTACCACCTTGTCAATCACAATCACCCACTCCAGTTCCAGATTTCTCAGTTGAATCTTCTGGTAATGATTCTTCTCTTATTCAACCTCCTCCTATGGATTCTGACAGTCTTCCTATTGCTATTCAAAAATGTGTTAGATCTTGTACTCAACATCCTATCTCACAGTTTGTTTCTTATGGCCGTTTGTCTCCTTCGTACCATGCCTTTGTACGTTACCACCTTGTCAATCACAATCACCCACTCCAGTTACAGATTCCTCAGCTAAATCTTCTGGTAATGATTCTTCTCTTATTGAACCTCCTCCTATGGATTCTGACAATCTTCCTATTGCTATTCGAAAAGGTGTTAGATCTTGTACTCAACATCCTATCTCACAGTTTGTTTCTTATGACCGTTTGTCTCCTTCTTACCATGCCTTTGTCTCTTCTCTTTCCTCTATATCTATTCCACAGAATTGGCAGGATGCATTCAAGTTACCTAAGTGGAAAGGAGTTATGGTAGAAGAGATGATAGCTTTGAAAAAGAATGGCATCTGGGATCTAGTGTCACTTCCAGGAGGGAAGAAACCAGTGGGCTGCAAGTGGGTGTTCACTATTAAGCAAAAAGCTGATGGTACAGTTGAGAGATACAAGGCAAGGCTTGTTGCCATAGGTTTTACTCAAACTTATGGTATTGATTATGAGGAGACGTTTGCTCTGGTAGCGAAGATGAATTCTGTGCGAGTTCTCCTCTCGTGTGCTGCCCACTTGAATTGGCCTCTTCAACAGTTTGATGTGAAAAATGCATTCCTCCATGGTGATTTAGAGGAGGAAGTTTATATGGATATTCTACCAGGTTTCTCTTCTCCTGCAAGTGAAGAAAAAGTGTGTAGATTTAAGAAGGCACTCTATGGGCTGAAGCAGTCACCTAGAGCCTGATTTGACAGGTTTTCTAAGGCTATGTTGAGTTTTGGTTACAAGCAGAGCCATGTAGATCATACGATGTTCATCCGGCGAAGTAATGGTAGGATTGCTGTCCTTATTGTTTATGTTGATGACATAATAATGATAGGCAATGATGTGAGTGAGATTCATAACCTTAAGTCTCGTCTAGCTCAAGAGTTCGAGATTAAGGACTTGGGATCATTGAGATACTTCCTTGGAATGGAAGTAGCGAGGTTTGATAGAGGTATCTTTATTTCCCAACGCAAGTATATACTTGATTTTTTTAAAGAAACAGGTATGTTGGGCTGTAAACCTGTAGATTCTCCTATTGAGGCGAATCATCATCTTAGTGGAGATGTGGGGGAGCGTACTGATAAGGAGAGGTATCAGCGACTTGTGGGTCCACTAATATACTTAGCCCACACTCGACCAGATATTACTTATGCAGTAGGTGTTGTTAGTTAGTTTATGCATGATCCTCGTACTTCACATCTAGATGCAGTTTATCGTATTTTGAGGTATCTGAAATCAGCTCCGGGAAAAGAAATTTTGTTCTCTAATCATGGTCATTTGCGATTGGAGGCATTCACTAATGCTGACTGGGCTGATTCTGTGAATGATAGGCGCTCTACTTCTGGCTATTGCACTTTCCTTGGGGGTAATCTGATTACCTGGCGAAGTAAGAAGCAATCCGTAGTCGCCAGGTCTAGCGCAGAAGCTGAATATAGAGTTATGACTCATGGTGTTTGCGAGCTCTTGTGGCTCCAAACTTTGGTACTTGATTTGGGGCTTGCTGATAGTGTTCCGATGAAACTCTACTGCGACAATAAAGCTGTCATTAACATTACTCATAATCCCGTTCAGCATGATAGAACAAAGCACATAGAGATTGATCAACACTTCATCAAGGAAAAGTTGAACGAGGGTTTGATATGTATGCCATTTGTGAGATCTGAAGATCAGTTAGATGATATATTCACAAAAGGGCTGGGTAGCAAGAGTTTTCACCCTATTGTGTTCAAGTTGGGCCTGATTGATATCTTCGCACCAACTTGAGGGGGTGTGTTAGATGGATCTATTTGTATCTAGTGTAATTATGTGTCTTATCATGTAATTAGTTTAAGTATCTAGGACCGTAGTGCAATTATTATTCAGCTTGTATATATATATATATATATATATATATATATGTTTTACGTTGAATGAAATTAACCCTAATGGGTTTTCTCCCTATTACGATTACCCTAAAACTGAACATCACCTTCTAATATTTAGAGAGAAAATCAGCGGATGGAGAGATTCGTCAAACACCTGTCTTGTAATAAAATTAAGAATGCAACTACCTTCTTTTTAAAACTGAGGAAGAAGTTTGATTAGTACAATGAAACACAATTAACAGTAGCCAGAATTGTGCTGTAGAAGTTTTCCGCTAAATAGCACTTTTGTACACAGAAGAGTCTATACCCCCTTTTAACCCAGCACCCAAAAAAGTAGTTCACTGCATTGAAGAATGAAGTGTTCAATGATTCACTGCTGATATGAGCAGTGGTGGAGCCAGCAATTTACTTCAATGGGGGCAATATTACCCACTTTTGCAGTAGACCCAGACGTATTTTCATAGGTCGCACAATATTTCCTTCATCTATGCGGCCAAAGGCGTGTCACTCTTCACAACGCTGAACCATCCAATTATCATCCTTCATAGGTTACCTTGCTTCTCAACAACAAAATGGATTTTTGGGCCTTTTCCGAAACAAAAGCACCTTTTGTGGAATAAAATTCTCCGGGATTGAGTTAAGAGTAACTTTCTTGAATCTTCAGAAAGTGCTATAGACTAAAGATAACTTTGGAGGGAGCATGCTTGCAATATTTGAGGATTAATATATCGCAATGGTAAAAATTAAGGGGTAAAAGTGACTTTCGAAAAAGCTAGTGGGGGCAGCTACCTGCACTTGCCCCTCTATAGATTAGCCATTGGATATGAGATCCTAATACATCCTGCATTTCACTTTATTTTTTGAAGCTATTTTTTTTCCCAAACACCTAATGATTATCTACAACTGAAATTCATCTTTTGACTGCTGATTTGAGTTTTGCTTTGAAGTATTTTGTTGTGTTTTCCAGCATGAGTCCGACCTGAAGAGTGTTATATACCATTCAACTTCTTCCCCCCTGTGCGTGTGTGTGTGTGTGTGTGTGTTTGTGTGTAACAGGATGGTTGGTCCAATGACATCTTACCTTGGGAGAGTTGCTCACTTGATCAGACAGCGTGTCCAGACCCGTAAGTACCCCCATGCTCTCGAGCTATTGGTTGATACGAGAAGCAACTTTTCTTTACCCCCCTCACAAGCAGTCATCTTTCGAAACTTCAAAAGCAACTATATCCAGGTATAATTGGGCTTAGGTTCTATGGCTGTAATGAATCTTTTTTTTTCAGATACGCATCTGAAAGCATTAATTGGCCTGCAAGTTTGCCTGCAGAAATGCCACACCAGGAAGCACTCTAGAAGGTACATAATTGATTCTCTATACTGTTAAAACAAAAACTTGGCCTCTTAATGCGCTTTTAGCTTTAATCATACAACCTATGTTCCTATTAGATTCACGGAGGACATTGCGACTTGCACATTGTGTTTGATGTTAGATTTAAAAGATATATGATAGTAAGACAGTAGATTGGCTTTGTTCACATGCAACGATTGAAATTTATGGAGCCATGGATTTTGTTCTGGGAGCTTCTGCTCACCATTAATTAGTTGTAAAGGGATATAGTTCAAGAAGTCTTCTAAGGCAGCTTATGCTTTTGAATTTTGATTCACGGGGGTATCCCTACACGTTTGAGAATGATAAGTCCATTAACCAGAAAGACGCTGCCTTCTTTTCATCACTGACAATATGTCACATGTTAACATGCAAGAGATGAGAACGATACAGCGATTGGCCAATTGTACTGTGTGACTGTCAACATCATCTCCTAGTTAGCAGACTTCCCGATCTATTCATGTAATTCTGCTTTAATGAAATTCCTTCCAAATTTGCGATTATGTTATGTAATATATCGTCACTGACCTACGTGTTGAGTTTCAAGAACTCCGTGGCTTGTATTAGTTTTTTTTTAGTTATGTATCTTACCACTTTCCATTTGCTGTTACGATTCAGATGATTACTTCCTCTCTCGGCTGCCTGTTGTGGAGAAGAGGCTAGCTCAAGGTGGGCTCCGCTTGGCTGCAACCCTTGACCGTATCTTCGCGTCACAGCCATCAATTTCACAAGAATGAAATATAGCGATCTATGATGCACGGACACGGACACGGACACCGACACGGACACGAAACCGACACCGGGACACGGGAATTCTAAAAAAATGGGGACACGGACACGGCGGGGGACACGCCACGTGTATAATTAATTAATTATTTATATAAATAAATAAATAATTATAGTTTAGCACCCAGAAATTTTAAAAAATTTATAATTTGGCCCCAAATTTTATTTTAAAAAATTACAGTTTGACCCCTAATTTTTTCAAAAATTACAGTTTGGTCCCTAAAATTTTTTAAAAAATTACAGTTTGGCCCCTGCGGTGTCCCCGCGGTGTCCCCAGCCGTGTCCCCGCGGTGTCCCCGTCAAAAATTCAAATTAAATTTTGGGGACACGCCACGTGGCGTGTCCCGTACGTACCCCGCGGTGTCCCCGTGTCCCCGTGTCTGACACTGCGATACCTCGACTTTTAGAGGTGTCGGTGCTTCATAGATAGCGATAGATGAGGAATTCAACGTCAAAGAGAATGAAGATAAGGGGGATGATAGAGAACGAAAGTTTGGTTATGTCACACGACTCACACCAACTGGGCCCACTTTGCAACTTTGAAGTTGCCCACAAGTCAACATCTCTCATCCAGTCATCTACCTAACTTCCTTCTTGATCCCCTGGAAAGTCATCTTTTTCTGAAAGCCAAGCAATGTGCATCATTACCACCTGCATGCCTCAATTTGTTTCTTTAATTTAACATCTGGGATTTGTATGTAATTCTGGAATATGGCCACCTTGCTTTTGCTTACAGGCAACTTTAGGGATAGTTTTGTACTTCACTCCATGCAAATACTTTATTAATGTCATATATATATGAAGTCCATTATGGTTTGTCATTGCATTGGCATTTGTATTTCATGTTCGAGTAATAAGACAAGCGAAGAGAAAAGGCCATTTCAGAGGGAAGGGTATATACTTAAGATTGTGGACAATGTTCAAGCTATGCTTTGTTTTCTTTCTGGGTTATATGGTCATTTTAGAAACTGGGGTTCAAGCTTGGAGCAAAGAGGGTCATGTTATGGTATGCCAAATTGCACAGGTATGGTCTCATTCTGTTCTTTGGAGATGCAATGCCTGTAGAGCGAATTTTGTTTGTAGGCTCTTTAAGTTATTCACTTCCTTGATCTATCATCATCGATATGATCATTTTGAGTGAAGTAGAAAAGAACATGATTCATGATTGGAACACAAAGCATACCTCAAACATTCTAAACACAAACTGGGTAGCCTTTTCTGGTGACTTCTCGGGATATACCCATAGTCCATTACCCAGAAGAATATTCTGTTACTTATATGTATGTCTTAAAGAGAAATATTGATAATATCTCACTGTGCCAGTATGAACTAATTCAGATTGTGAAACTGCGAATCTATAGGGTCTTCTCGAACCGGATGCAGCACACACTGTTCAGATGTTGTTGCCCGACTATGTTGATGGAAATTTATCGGCTCTCTGTGTTTGGCCTGACCAAATTCGGCACTGGTACAAGTACCGGTGGACAAGCCCACTTCACTTCATTGACACTCCTGATGAAGCTTGTAACTTTCATTACAAAAGTAAGCTGTCGATCATCAATGCGTTAGTTTTATTTCTTTCCTTGAAGTTTTAGCTAATTATCGATATATTAATAAATCACAATTGGTCCATATATTATCAGGGGATTGCCATGATCTTCATGGATTGAAGGACATGTGTGTTGCTGGTGCCATCCAAAACTTTACCACTCAACTTTCACATTACAGAGAGGGAACTTCTGATCGTCGACGCAAGGGATTAATATCACTCAATTTTCATTCAGTAGTTTTTTTCAATATCTTTTCTGGTAAATAGTTCTTTTCAATTTTTTTTGTTAACATTTTTTTCCCCGTTTTGGACAGAACATGACTGAGGCCTTGTTATTCGTGTCACACTTCATGGGTGATATTCATCAGGTATATCTGAGAAATTAGTAGAGAAATCTTCTTTCTAAACCTGAAACTGATCCCACATACCAGAATCTTAGGTCTCCTTGCCACAACGTAAACCAGAACCCCCACCGCAATAATTTACAAATCTTCCTGTTGTTTCAGCCATTGCATGTTGGATTCACAAGTGATGAAGGTGGAAACAGCATTGAGTTGCGCTGGTTTACGCATAAATCTAATTTGCACCATGTGAGTAAAAATACTTCTATTTAGGCTCCTCTGATAACTTTTTACGTGTATGGAGTACTTTTTTTTGTCCCTCTTCAATACTTGTATCTTAATTTTCTAGAAAACAACTGTCAATAAACAAAATCCCTTTCCTGGATTTTGATTTTAATCCCAAGTACTTGCAACACATAGGTTTGGGACAGAGAGATAATTCTGATGGCTGCGAAAGATTACTATGGAAAGGACATGGACCTCCTTCGACAAGACATCAAGGCGAACTTCACTGATATAAGTCTGAAATTTTAACCTCTTTAATTTGCTTCAAAATCTGGATTATGTTTTCGTTGGTAGCAATTTGTTATCATCTTGGAAGTACTTCTACTGCTCCATAGATCAGAAATGGGTATTTTGCGCATAAAGTGGTAAAGTAATTGCAAGAACTTTAAGTGAGTTAAAGTGCATTGTACTTCTCGTGACCTCAATTTTCGTTAATAATAGGGACTCTGGCGTGAAGATGTTACATCCTGGACGGACTGTAGTGATATGTTTACTTGCATCAACAAGTGAGCTATTTATCTCTTCCTCTCTCTCCCTCAGTAATTTTGTAGACACAGGAACCAACCACAGAATCGCTTGCGTAAATTGAATGGTTAAAAAGTGAATGAATAAACAATTTCACTATGTATAAATGGGATCCACTTTTTAAAAAATTATATTCATCCATGCACCTTATATGGCCATAAGAATTACACTCACTCACTCTCTCTCTCTCTCTCTCTCTCTCTCTCTCTCTCTCTCTCTCTCTCTCATTAAACTAAAAGTTTGTTATACACAGGTGGGCAGTGGACAGTATAAACATAGCTTGCCATCGGGGTTACAAAGATGTTGAGTCTGGTAAAACTCTAGATGGTAATGTTACATTTAACTAATTTTCTACAGCATACATAAACTTTTCCAGTTTAATCCAGCAATTGCAGTGACACTTAGGCTGTGTTCCAGAACATAAATAAGAACTTATTTTTTGTCCAATAAGAACCCCTGTTCCACAAAGTGCTGCCTTCTTATTTTTTAAAAAAGTAAGACCAAAACAACGTCGTTTAAGGATCCGGATCCCCCACAGCCGAAGTGTGAAATGACTTTCTTGTCCCTCCACCATTTTCATTTTGTCTCTGTGCAGCCCCCCACGCTTCCATACTTCGCAAACCCTATCTCTCTCATCCTGTGCAGCGTTCCCATCGCCCCCTCTCCACCGTCCCCCAAGGTCTCTCTCTCTCTCTCTCTCTCTCGCTCTCTCTCTCTGCAGAACCAGAGCTTTGAACCCAATCAAGAAGATCAGATCGAGTTCCTCCGCTCCGGTTTTCCCCATTCTTGAAGAGTCCCCTACATTTTCAGTAAGTAATCTAAAAATCTGTAATCTCCACCATTTCATTTGCAAATTAGATATTGTGTGTTGCATGTTGATTCATCTTCGAAGTTATGGTTGGAGTTCACAGGTAGTTAACAGAATAATCGAACTCAAGCATACCCTTCACGGGTCACAACTTATTTTCTGGGTTTACACCATGTTCTTGGAGAGGTCAGGGATTCATGTTGCTTAGTGATTTGCTGGATACAAGTTTCTTCCTGTTATGTGTAATTCACGTTTCATAATATATAGATTCACTTCAGACTTGGCCTGTAGGAAATGGGAAACAGACTCCAAACCATATTCAAGTAGTAGATTAGTGACCTTCTTTGTTTTGGAGGTTTCTTGACGAAACTATGGTGTTAAGCTGTTACGACAATAATAGTTTTTGACAGAATGAAAATTGTACATCCTGTAATTTGGAAACATACTAGACTGGGACACAATGAACAAGCTGTGTAAATATGGTCCCAGACTGGGGCTTGTTGCCTCAGTGTGGCTTGTTAAGCTACGTGATATAGTGAAATTGGTGAGAAAGAAATTGAGAAGTACAATGAAAGGATTGACCGAAAGAATGACACGACTTATCGTAAAGGGACTATAATTATGGCAGGAATGAATTATATCATGGGGTGGTTGTGATTCTCTTTGTTATGTTGGAATTGATTATTGATGATATGATTCCCTCAAATTATTGGGTTGCGGATAACTTCGGCTCCTTTGCAACCACCTTCTGGACCAGGTAGCTTGAGGTCTATTTTGTAAGCCTATGGACCATAGCATTACGTGAAAAGCAACGTAACTTGTCTTTTGAAAGTCGAAACCATGGAAAGTTTAGTAAATTTTTTTGAACAGGGGAAACAGTTCTTTTCCTTTCCTTATCTCTTACCTTTTGAGCTGAGGATTGACCTACTTGTTTTGTCAGTATTGAACAATGTCAAAATCTGTTGTGGGATATCTCCAGTGGGTGGTATTGGTTTGGGCCTTTTTCAAATTTTTTTCTCAGTACGTGATTTCGAGATTCAACCAACCGACAATTGTTTTTCTTCTTTAGAGTTATAACAATTTCTCCATACACTACAAATGGCTTCTGCTGCGTTGAATGCCACCTCTACCTGTGCATGGCTCACAAGGCTATGCTCTTGCGGATCTGGTCCATGTATTCCCACCATTGCTGGCCCCCGTGTGTAGAACCCTGGTCGTCACTACTATAGGTGCCCTCGTATTCCTGTAAGCCTCTCCACCAACAAGTTTGTTTGTTGAAAATTGGGCGTGTCTCTTACGGGGATGTGATCTTTTGATTGTTTGTTTTTTGAGTAGCCCTGCACGACGTGGGTTGCTTGGTGTGATGAAGGCATTCCAATTGCGGCTCATTCACATGATGATAGGTCACACGATTTAACAGGAATATCCCATGGTTACAGGTTCGACGGCCATAACATAAGTGACCGCATATTAGCCATAGAAAATGGCATTCGTGTTGTAATGGTTATTGGGATTGTAATATGTGTCCTACTATTCGTTGTCCTAATGCGTATGTAATTTCGTATGTACTAGAGTTTGTAACGAAAGTCGTACTGCACGAGACCTTGTACTGTTTTGGACATGGATATGAAATTGGGGACTTGTATTGTGTTATGGAGACACATTTCTTTCTTTTCGTAAGCAAATGTGTTGTTTGTCCAATTGTTAACCTACACATTTGTGACTAACAAATATTCAAATAAAAAGCATGGTCTCATCAAGAGGCGGACGTGGGAGGGGTACTAGGACAAGCCCCCGGAAGGGTTTCTCGCATGCTTCACAACAACCGAATAGAAATGTCTTAGATAGAGCCAAGTGGACACCTAGTCTCACAAGGTGCTTACTTGAAGCTTGTGCTGAAGAAAGCGACGAATATGGTCGGGCATTAACCGGGTTCAGCTCCCTAGGATGGCAACGTATCGTCAATGCATTCGCTAGGAAAACTGGAACGATGATGTATAAGAAGGAGCAATTAAAGAACAAGCATGACCGCCTAAAGGACGAGTGGAGGGCATGGATTTTAGTTGCGGAGGATACCAGCCAAACTGGACTTGGTAGGGACCCTGATACGGGTGCAATAACAGGTCCTGAACACTGGTGGGCAGCTATGTTTGCATGTTTGCTGAAGTATACACTTTACATTTGTACATTGAATTGGTGTTTTATCAATGTTGATTTGTATGTATATTTTTTTTTCGTACACCAGATTTGTTAGATGAAATTAGGACCCGTGCAAAGAACCTTGGGTATTACTTAGGAAGTGTCGGGGCTTGATCAACTCCCATGATCAATTGGACAGCAGCAACATCCATTTAACATAAATTTGAGTAATTTTCCTGTCTGATGCTAGTTGTACCACCTTAGAAAGTAGACGACTTAGAAAACAGAGGACACAACTCCTTAGAAAATAAACGACTGTTGGCTTATCTTCCGAATCATACGTATTGTAGTGTGTTGGTTATTTTTTTGTTGGAAAGTGGGAGCGCACATGGACTTTTCAAGCAGTGAGGTACTTTGCAACACGTATGCTTTATATAATTCAGATATTGTTTTTCTACACTAATGGACAGTGTGTAATTCTCTCTGCCAATAGAGAGGATTCCAGTTCCCTATACATATGTTATACACTTGTTTTATATTTCCCAATGTGTTTTTTTTTATTGGAAGATGCAGTAAAGATTTTGTGTGGCCATTAGCACTTTGACTGGTGCATAAGGACCCACCCATTGTGTCTTTTTTTCTCCCCAACTGATAAAGTTATAGAGTGTAATGGTATGCACATCTATTACCCCACATATACTAGAGTTGTCCAACACTTTACATGTATAGTACCACCATTGACTTGGTCTTGTGGAATAGGGAATCTCCTTTTGATAGTTGCTACTGACATGTTTTGTGTCCATGTTTATTAAGGCTTTAAGCTGTGCATGTGACCGCGCCCCCTCCCCTTTTTATTTGGTCCTTTCCTTGGGGTAGTCACTGATGCATTTAACATGCTACTGACATGTTTTGTGTCCATGTTTAAAGTAACACATGGCTGTGCATGTGACCGCGCCCCCCCCCCCCCCCCCCCCCCCCCCCGCCCCCCCTTTTATTTTTGCTCCTTTCCTTGGGGTAGTCACTGATGCGTTTAACATGTTGTCTGTCTCACCCACCCATTGAAATAATTCATGGGGTGGTAGTCACTGGCCATTGAAATATAATTTTCGTAAATTCATTATTTTTAAGCTTCAAAGTAGGTACTTATTTTGTAAAAGTAGTTATTTCATAAAGTGGAGCAGGATAGATTGCCCCGTTCCAGAAACCTTCTTAACAAATAAGCATCTTATTTCACATTCTCGCACTAAAAAATAATGGCAATGAAAAATAATATTTCAACTTTTTTTGCATTGTATAAAAGATCTCATTGAGATCTTTCAAACAAGATCCATATTGTATATTTTTAGATTTCAATAAGCTCAATTTTTGAGCTCCAAATTGCCTTCTTAAAAAATAAGAATTTTTTTTTTCCTTCTCGAACAGGGCCGACGAAACACCCAATAACAAAAACAAAAACAAAAAAAAAGAGGGAAACGTTGGACGGCTCTTTGCAGATTTCCTCTTGAATCTTTCCCCATCCATGTAGGAGTATTTTGGGCATTACACAAGTGAACAAATAAGAACAGGGCTTTTTATTTGGGTTTTGTGGAACAAAAGTTCTTATTTTTGAGAAAGAAGTTTCAAAATAAGTACTTATAAAATAAGAAAGGTTCTAGAACGGGGCCTTAGTTCTTTTTGCTCCTTGCTCCAATTAAAGCAGGGGAACTTTTTGGTGGTTCAAATTTTCCAAATTCCTACACAATGACTTTGTCCACACCACAAAAGTTGACAATAGTTAACAAAAAATGTGTATATGTGCCTATAAATTGCAGATGATTACTTCAATTCAAGGCTACCGATTGTCATGAAACGGATTGCTCAGGGGGGAGTCTGACTAGCCATGTTACTTAACCGGGTTTTTGGGCAATTTAGGCCCCGTTCAGTTGCCAGGAAAGTACAGGAAAGGATGGGAAAATCAATTTTCCCATAACTTTCCTAGTGTTCATTTGGCAGGAAAATTCTAGGACTTACCAATTTAAGTTGTCCTGCAGGAATTACTTTCCTGCAAAAGTGATCCTGCAAAAAACACAGGATTTTGCGTCGCAGGAAAAGGAAAATGAGTGAACACTCACAAAATTTTCCCGAAAGTTTCTTTTTCCTGACGAATGAACAATTAAACCTTAATTTTTCTTGCAAAATTCGTTTGTCAAATGAACACTCACAGGAAAATAATTTTCTTTTTCTTTTACTTCACCTCACTTCACTTTTTCTGGGAACCAATTTCCCACACAACTTTCTCGACAACTGAACGGAGCCTTAGAGGAAGATGGGGAAGCAGCGAGTACTTGGTTAACTAACTGGCCAACACAAATAGTACCTGTCGATTTCATTTTGCTAACCGTGAAATCATTCCTGTATCAGCTTAATTGGATAACCAATTTATCTCAATGAATCAAATTTCCTTAGAAAGAAGAAAGGGTCAGTCCACTATATTGAAGGTCATAACTGTTTATATGTTTGTTTTGATACAGTTGCGTTCTTCAAGCAGTTTGCGCGCACAATATTTCAGTAAAAAAATACCTAATGGAAGATGGGCTTTGTTGTGAGACTCGGATTCTTCTATGAATATGTTGCTTCAGTCACCTATGCCTAAAGAAAATTTAGAAAAATAGAATTGGAAAGCTACTGTATATAGGTTAATTAAAGAAAATTTAACTATTTGTGGGTATCATCTATGGAGGGCATGGAAGTGACTGTTAAATGTTTTAAGTAATGGGAAATCTAAAAATTACATTTAGATTTCACAAATCAACATACGAAGCTACACAACAATTATAATCATGAGATTCATGTTTCTGCACCAAGTTCCTAACAACTCAAAGACAGTTCATAAATCAGGAGTATCAACTATAACGAAGTTAACCGAGGGAAAAAAAAAAAAAAGTTAACCAAGGATAATCTCCTTGCAAAACTTCAAATCATTTACATTTGATTACCGCTTTTCGGTATAGATGTAAATAACATTAGCAGCTCTAGGGCTTAAAAACCCTTACCAGAAACCTGGGTTTTCTTCCAAGATTACACATTGCCTTGGATTGCAGGCCAGCAAATCTTGCTTGTTGTGGGCTGCTAAACAAAAACACCTCGGTGCTAATAAACTGATCCTATAAAATGTTCCTTCGATGTAGTTTAATCTTGTGTGGCAGCACCTTGGTTGAGCTGTGCACATCTGATACCAGCACTTATCGAATGCTTGAGGAACTTCTCTGCACGTCGCCTCCAAAGGTTTCCTCTTATTTGAGCAAAGTTTGTGTTGGAAGGTGTCCACGGAACGATCGAAACATCAATGAATCGTACATCCTTGGGCTGCAGACTGAACAACAAACATGTAAAAGAAAAACTTTTTCTTGTAATATACCACATTAGTGCATTTCAGGAACGCCAAACTAACAAGATAAAACGAAGCAGTCAATGGCTTAAATAATGCAAATAATGAGATACTCTCTTTCTCTCTCTCTCATAGACTAATTTCATATGAATCCTCTCTTGTACATTTATGTATGAGTCGGGCATTTGTAACTGGGGTGCACGCATTCATCCACAGGTCGGTGGTAAAAGCAAAAAGCGTTCCAGCCTTCCAGGCATCAGACTTGAAGTGTTAGCCTATGAAGGAACAAGCTCCGCGGTACCATTGACCATAATTAGCTAATGAAAAGAAATTGTGAATGAAGTTATGGTGGTTCTATTGATACCCAAAATATTTCTCTCTAGTCCCATGAAATTCTCAATATTTATTATGAAAAGTTTATAATTCTATAAAATGAAAAATACAGATGATAGTGAAGATCATTTCATATGTAGGGAAAATTTCCCAGAAAATATCAACTTAGGCCATGGGTCTCCTTGTTTGTTCAATGTGGTATTGCTAACGGGGAAATCTTTTAACTTAATTTCTGGTATAAACTATTCATCCACATTTGGGCGAAAACAAAATACTATGCAGCAAGCCTCCAGCCCCTAGGGTTCAACCTTGCTCCCTTGTGGGGAACTTAAACCGTATAATTCGGGAAGTAATTAAACTTGCAAGACCTCTATTAAAAATAGTTCATTGATGGGTGTCGAATGTCACTTTCCCATCCCCCGGCACCGTAGCACTCAGCTGTTTTCGCAATCCAGCTATGTTTGGTCTCCTGCTAACGCCACCTTAATTTTACCACAACTCCAATGATCTTGACACTCATCCCACCCAATGTCTTCCTTCTCTGTTTGGGGAACTTTCCCTCACTACCACCACAGCATCCACTTGGATTGAACAGCAAGCTCCTTGTCACAATTGTGTAGCTTCTTGCCCTCATTTCCTCGATCTCGACTTCACCAACGAGAGTTTTTGTTTTTGTAATTGAACTTTTCGCTTGAACCTGTGCCTTCGACTCATCGTTGCGCTTATGGTTTCGTCAAACGACCATCGTGCTTCTCTCTCTTTAATTTTCAAATTTTGATGAAACGATCTCACACCCATTTCTAAATCATTCCCACCACCACTCTAGGCACAGTTCGTATCCTCTCAAACTTCCCCCCTTAATATTGCAGCAACATAGCGAAAAGTTGAAAACAGGAGTATCTATTTTCACTTTCTTCATAATTGCCTTACTTTGACCAATAGTAAAGAACCTAAGAAAAAGTTAAAAACTTATATGGTGAGGGCCACAGAAACATGGACCCCCGCTTCCAAAAATTATGACGTTCTCCTAAGTGCAATGGAGATAGCCAACCTAGGTCATGGGCCTTGTTGATCACCCATTAACCCATATATATTTCAACGTTGCTAACCTAGGCCATGGAGCCTAGTTGAAGTATGTTTTATTGATGTAAACGGATCCTATTTATACGCAATACCCACCTCTCGTATTTTTTGTTTGTTTGATGTGGGACTTTTGTCATGTATACGACAATAATGTTTTGCCTTAGGAAGTTCAGAAGAAGAAAAACGAAAAAAAATCTCCCATCAATCGGTAAACTTTTCACTTGTTGGTATTCTTTAAAATCTACATTTGGGCGGAATGGAAAATTACAATGGTTAATTGTGCGAAAGGGTTTTCGGATGGTATTTGAATGGAAAATAACTCTTAGCCTCTCATTTAAGCCCAATAAGAAATGGAGCGAGCAAAACTTTCTGCTGTTATCGTATATAAGATCATGATAATTTTTAGGAGTTCCCACACGTAAGAACTAAGAACTCACAACAAACGCTGAAGAGTTGCTTCCTACTTGATCTCCATCCCTCAACGCTCGAGTCAATGACCAACAATAACGTTTCTGATGATAAATGATGGCTTGGATAAAATTAGAAAGCAGGAACCGACCCTTGTGTCGGAAACCAGGAAGAAGAATATGGATAACCGAATGTGATACTATCAGATTGTCATGATTTTATTTTTGGCGAAAGATGTTGGGTACACCCAAGTAGGTTGGATATGAGTGTAGGGGATTACTACCCATGTGTTTTGGTTTTTGTATTGACTGCCAAGGGGCGCGCAGTATGTGTGTGGGCTGTGAGACATAAAGGGGCCAGGAGAGTGTGAGCCGGTTGGGGCTTCCCCAGCGGGGGGGAGCGGGGCTCCTCGGAGATGCCTGTAGTGACTGTCTGAGAGCCATGGAGTGAGGGAGAGAGAGAGGAGTGATGGCAGCCGGGTTGTGGCGTGCCCGTGAGGTTTTTTCATGTATATTGTATTTGTTTTGTGATTAATACATATGCAGAGTTTTTCCTCGCATCTCTCGTGTTTGTGCTTGGTATGTTTACGTGCTATGCTTGAAGGTGCGGATTAGAGGGTCGGGGTCACGACAAAACAAAAGATGATTATATAGATTATGATTCTTGGTCAACTATTAACCATTAGAGTTTGAAATTACATTTTTAGTAAGTTTTTGAGATACTTACAAAGATAACATGAAACACAAAAAATGATGATTATATAGATTATAATTCGTGGTAAGTAACTCTCTGGTTTTCTAAAACCCAAAGCCTTCATTTCCTAGGCGATGTGTTCCGAAGGGGGGGGGGGGGCCAAGAATCTCTAAGCGATAACATGATGCAAATCCAGAAGTTGTTCTAACTTTGCAAGACAAAATAATAATAATTCTGAAGGTGAAATAAGATGTTCTGCTCACAGATCTTTTCTTTTCTTGTTTTTGGTACTCTGTTCACAGTTCATATACGTGACTATCGAATTTAAACTTACATTGCAAAACATTGAGAAAACAGAGTACTGCTACAACTGGGTATCACTGAGAAAACAGAGTACTTAATTTAATAAGATAGAGCTACAACTTAAAACACAAAAAATGTAAGATCTTAATTTTGTTAATGGTTGCTGAAAGTTATTCAGTGACGTACTGACATCGATTTTTTGAATATATACCCGCATGGATTCCGGGTCATTAGGTTATTTCTTTGAGTCTTTGTAAATTAGTTGAGTTTCAGTAGATGATCAGCATCAGAATTAGGTCATGCTCCGTAGTTCATCCAAATTAGGTCAGACATCTAAAGGTATAGGTCGCCCACGATCCTAGAAAATATTGGGTGCTCCAAGCTACTGTCATATGGTAAGAATGTTGGGTATCAAGTAGCGGTACCCCCACCGAGATCTTGATGGCCTCCATAGTAAAAGGGCATTCACTTGCTACTCAACATCATGAATCTAAAGCAAGGGCTTTGAGTGTGTATAGGCTTATACGGATACTGACTATAGGTGATAAGGTGGGTAAGTAATATTGTGGGAAATGAACGAACAACATCAAGACAAGAACAGAAAGACAAGGAACAAACAAGTTCTAAATAATGCTAAGAAATCGATTGAAATTGAGAGCAATGGTGTCTCTAAGCAAACATTCAAGAAACAACTGGTCGGAGCTAGGATTGCAGAAGATCGCAATTTTTCAAGATATCTCCAAAACAAACGCCACGAATGACCATTAATTAAAGTAAAGTCCCCACGGGAAATGGCTGTACACACCAGTAAAAGATTGAAGCTTTTCCCATCTGCCTCGACAATGATTCTCTCAAGCAAACACTCTATAGCAGTTGGTAGGTAGTCATTTCTTTCTGTTGATGTCTCTCTCTATCTACATATATAAGAGAAGACGAATTGGATGAAACAAGAACAAACGAACAGAGACATTACTCGTGTAGTCTCGACAGAGATTATAGAGCCCGAAAGGATCGAACTTTCAGTGATTACTCCCGTAAAGTTTAACCAATAACCACCGTGCTGATTATAAATACGACTTCTGAATTTCAATCTAAATTGGAAAACATGAAGAAGTAATTGCACAGGGTTAATAACTTACTATCCCCTTGAGAGACCCAAATGCTTTAAACTAAATTGGGAAGGGCCGCGCGAACGCAGGCCCTCGCTACCACAAATTATGACGTAGGCTCCACCACTTAGGTAGACCTTAGGCGAGCACCCCTCCTAAGTGCAATGGAGGCCACTAACCTAGGCCATGGACCTTACTGATCGTCCATTGACCCCGTCCAGGTAAGTATATTGCAATGTTGCACGCTGTTGCTTATTTGTAGCTGCCTTTGCTTCTTACCATTTTGTAATTACTCGATGTAGGACTTCAAAACAAGTTGAGCCTTTACTTCTCGCTTTTTTCCTGCTTGCTTCTCATTTGCATATGCCACTCTTTTATCCCGTCCATATTGACATGGGCTTATAGCCAAGAGTCCCGATTCGTTTTCTTTGCTTTTCTCATTATCTTGCTACCTTGATTCAAAATCCATATACCATCAGTAGTCCACAAGACAGAAGTCATAAATAATCTGCTTGCTCGAGAAGCTTAGAAACTAATTGAATTGAAGGAAATGAAAAGCCTTGTGTTACGAGATACAAAAAGTCTACAAATACAACTTTAAAATGCGACTCCGGATGCAATTGTGGCACATAATTCACGAAACGAACATGATGGCAGCTAAGCATCAGTTTTTGTATGGGTGTCGAATGTCCCTTTTCCACCCACCGGCACCAGCACTCAGATGTTTTCGCGATCCAGCTATCTTTGGTCTCCTGCTAACGCTATCTTAATTTCACCACAACTCTAATGCTCTTGAAACTCATCCCACCCAATGTCTTCTTTCTCAGCTATGGATGCTCGGCTTGTGACTGTCGAAAATTCATTTTATCTTTTGCATGATCCTGCAGATGCCCCGTATGTTTTATTGATGTAAACGGATCCTATTTATACGCAATACCCACCTCTCGTATTTTTTGTTTGTTTGATGTGGGACTTTTGTCATGTATACGACAATAATGTTTTGCCTTAGGAAGTTCAGAAGAGTAAAAAAGAAAAAAAATCTCCCATCAATCGGTAAACTTTTCACTTGTTGGTATTCTTTAAAATCTACTTTTGGGCGGAATGGAAAATTACAATGGTTAATTGTGCGAAAGGGTTTTCGGACAATACTTGAATGGAAAATAACTCTTAGCCTCTCATTTAAGCCCAATAAGAAATGGAGCGAGCAAAACTTTCTGCTGTTATCGTATATAAGATCATGATAATTTTTAGGAGTTCCCACACGTAAGAACTAAGAACTCACAACAAACGCTGAAGAGTTGCTTCCTGCTTGATCTCCATCCCTCAACCCTCGAGTCAATGACCAACAAAAACGTTTCTGATGATAAATGATGGCTTGGATAAAATTAGAAAGCAGGAACGACCGACCCTTGTGTCGGAAACCAGGAAGAAGAATATGGATAACCGAATGTGATACTATCAGATTGTCATGATTTTATTTTTGGCGAAAGATGTTGGGTACACCCAAGTAGGTGGATATGAGTGTAGGGGATTACTACCCATGTGTTTTGGTTTTTGTATTGACTGCCAAGGGGCGCGCAGTATGTGTGTGGGCTGTGAGACAAAAAGGGGCCAGGAGAGTGTGAGCTGGTTGAGGCTTCCCCAGCGTGGGGGGAGCGGGGCTCCTCGGAGATGGCCGTAGTGACTGTCTGAGAGCCACCGGAGTGAGGGAGAGAGAGAGGAGTGATGGCAGCCGGGTTGTGGCGTGCCCGTGAGGTTTTTTCATGTATATTGTATTTGTTTTGTGATTAATACATATACGGAGTTTTTCCTCGCATCTCTCGTGTTTGTGCTTGGTATGTTTGCATGTTGTGCTTGAAGGTGCGGATTAGAGGGTCGGGGTCACGGCCCAACAAAAGATGATTATATAGATTATGATTCTTGGTCAACTATTAACCATTAGAGTTTGAAATTACATTTTTAGTAAGTTCTTGAGATACTTACAAAGATAACATGAAACACAAAAAAATGATGATTATATAGATTATAATTCGTGGTAAGTAACTCTCTGGTTTTCTAAAACCCAAAGCCTTCATTTCCTAGGCGATGCGTTCCGGAGGGGGGGGTGGGGTTGAAAGAATCTCTAAGCGATAACATGATGCAAATCCAGAAGTTGTTCTAACTTTGCAAGACAAAAAAATAATAATTCTGAAGGTGAAATAAGATGTTCTGCTCACAGATCTTTTCTTTTCTTGTTTTTGGTACTCTGTTCACAGTTCATATACGTGACTATCGAATTTAAACTTACATTGCAAAACATTGAGAAAACAGAGTACTGCTACAACTGGGTATCACTGAGAAAACAGAGTACTTAATTTAATAAGATAGAGCTACAACTTAAAACACAAAAAATGTAAGATCTTAATTTTGTTAATGGTTGCTGAAAGTTATTCAGTGACGTACTGACATCGATTTTTTGAATATATACCCGCATGGATTCCGGGTCATTAGGTTATTTCTTTGAGTCTTTGTAAATTAGTTGAGTTTTAGTAGATGATCAGCATCAGAATTAGGTCATGCTCCGTAGTTCATCCAAATTAGGTCAGACATCCAAAGGTATAGGTTGCCCACGATCCTAGAAAATATTGGGTGCTCCAAGCTACTGTCATATGGTAAGAATGTTGGGTATCAAGTAGCGGTACCCCCACCGAGATCTTGATGGCCTCCATAGTAAAAGGGCATTCACTTGCTACTCAACATCATGAATCTAAAGCAAGGGCTTTGAGTGTGTATAGGCTTATAGGGATACTGACTATAGGTGATAAGGTGGGTAAGTAATATTGTGGGAAATGAACGAACAACATCAAGACAAGAACAGAAAGACAAGGAACAAACAAGTTCTAAATAATGCTAAGAAATCGATTGAAATTGAGAGCAATGGTGTCTCTAAGCAAACATTCAAGAAACAACTGGTCGGAGCTAGGATTGCAGAAGATCGCAATTTTTCAAGATATCTCCAAAACAAACGCCACGAATGACCATTAATTGAAGTAAAGTCCCCACGGGAAATGGCTGTACACACCAGTAAAAGATTGAAGCTTTTCCCATCTGCCTCGACAATGATTCTCTCAAGCAAACACTCTATAGCAGTTGGTAGGTAGTCATTTCTTTCTGTTGATGTCTCTCTCTATCTACATATATAAGAGAAGACGAATTGGATGAAACAAGAACAAACGAACAGAGACATTACTCGTGTAGTCTCGACAGAGATTATAGAGCCCGAAAGGATCGAACTTTCAGTGATTACTCCCGTAAAGTTTAACCATTGAAATGAAGCATCTAACCTCGAAAAATAGCATTCGTATAACCACCGTGCTGATTATAAATACGACTTCTGAATTTCAATCTAAATTGGAAAACATGAAGAAGTAATTGCACAGGGTTAATAACTTACTATCCCCTTGAGAGACCCAAATGGCTTAAACTAAATTGGGAAGGGCCGCGCGAACGCAGGCCCCCGCTACCACAAATTATGACGTAGGCTCCACCACTTGGGTAGACCTTAGGCGAGCACCCCTCCTAAGTGCAATGGAGGCCACTAACCTAGGCCATGGACCTTACTGATCGTCCATTGACCCCGTCCAGGTAAGTATATTGCAATGTTGCACACTGTTGCTTATTTGTAGCTGCCTTTGCTTCTTACCTTTTTGTAATTACTCGATGTAGGACTTCAAAACAAGTTGAGCCTTTACTTCTCGCTTTTTTCCTGCTTGCTTCTCATTTGCATTTGCCACTCTTTTATCACGTCCATATTGACATGGGCTTATAGCCAAGAGTCTCGATTCGTTTTCTTTGCTTTTCTCATTATCTTGCTACCTTGATTCAAAATCCATATACCATCAGTAGTCCACAAGACAGAAGTCATAAATAATCTGCTTGCTCGAGAAGCTTAGAAACTAATTGAATTGAAGGAAATGAAAAGCCTTGTGTTACGAGATACAAAAAGTCTACAAATACAACTTTAAAATGCGACTCCGGATGCAATTGTGGCACATAATTCACGAAACGAACATGATGGCAGCTAAGCATCAGTTTTTGTATGGGTGTCGAATGTCCCTTTTCCACCCACCGGCACCAGCACTCAGATGTTTTCGCGATCCAGCTATCTTTGGTCTCCTGCTAACGCTATCTTAATTTCACCACAACTCTAATGCTCTTGAAACTCATCCCACCCAATGTCTTCTTTCTCAGCTATGGATGCTCGGCTTGTGACTGTCGAAAATTCATTTTATCTTTTGCATGATCCTGCAGATGCCCCGTTTTAACGTTCAAATTCCCGTTCCTCATCAATTGTTTGTCTCTACAGACTCGACTATCATGTTGCCACGAGAAACCGGACCCAAACAGATGGAGTTAGCAGTCTAGCACTTGTCCTTGTTATTCCCACAGCATATACTTGTATTCAAAAGCAAGCTCCTTTCCGTAAGTGCCTTACAAAAGAACCAAAGAAAAATTTAGGAACTTATATATATGGTGAGGGCCACACAAACGCAGATCCCCTCTTCCAAAAATTATGACGTAGACTCCACCACTTGGGTAGACCTTAGGCAAGCACTCCTCCTAAGTGCAATGGAGATTGCTAACCTAGTTCATGGGCCTTGTTGATCACACATTATCCCCATCCAGGTGAGTAATTTAATTGTAATGTTGCTAATCTAGGCCATGGAGCCTAGTTGAAGTACGTTTTTTTTGATGCAAATGGATTCTATCTATACCCATTAATTGCCCACCTCTCCTATTCTTGTTTGTTCGATGTGGGACTTGTACAAAATGCATGGTTTTTGGTCTCCACTGTAATGAAAAATAACTCTTAGCCGCTCATTTAAGCTTAACAAGAAATGGAGCAAGCAAAACTTTCTGCTGGTATCGTATATAAGATCACGCCAATTTTCAAGAATTCCAACATGCGTGAATTGGAAACTCACGATGGGCGACCCTCGACTTAATGGCCCAACAAATGAAGACACCTGTCAATAAGGCCCTAACAAATGTAGGATAGGATCTAATGCTATCATCACCCTATGTGAAACGATTTAGACTTTAAGTGTAAGAGCATCTGCACCTCCCTCGTTAAACACCTCTTCTTGTTAAAGTAACGAGCAAATGTCCGAAATTGGTGCAGCATCAGACTCGCTTGAGGCTCGCTACTAATTACAATTGCTACAGTCACTCTTTGTTTGAAACGAGCTCCTGTTCACTTGCTACCTATTTCTTTAATGTTTTACTTTTTCATTTAAAACTTCTCTGTCTATCATGAGCTGCCACAATATCAATGCATATGCCTAGAGCTTACAAAGCCAACTGGGATGGTTTTCAGATAAAAATATAATATTTTATTGAGATAGTTTTTGGATAATGAGTGTGATGTAGTAGACAATGTAAAAGTGACTAGCTAAAGTAATAAAGTGAGCTTTTAAGGTGTAATTTGGTCCAAAATTTGAAGAGACCGGTGCAGATGCTCTAAGAGAATTAATTTGGTCACAATAGTTATAACTCGTCATTTTTTCATATGCACAATTTGTAAAATAACCAAAAACATGGAAAAGCATCAACACACGAATTTCAATATTAGCACTCTTTTCCACTTCCTTGGTTTTCTGGATTAATTGCGCCAGGGTCGTTTTTCCCCCTTTAGGAACACAGCTAAAAAAAAGCTGTTCATTGATCATACAAATATAACTTTTGAATTTCAATTTAGGGAAAATTTTAAAATGACACCTGAACTCACTCAAATGTCACCAAAACACCTGGACTTACAAAACCCCCTAATTAAGGCCCCTGCCGTCATCCTCCGTCCAGTTTGTTCACAAAAGTGATGACGTGACAGCTCTCTTACCTGTTAAGTGGCCCCATAGAACAAGGTATGAAGTGGGGAAAATGCACCCAATCCAAACCAAAACTAAACTGTAAAAACAAAGCACCCGCGTTCCCTTCCCGTTCCCTGCCCATCACCTACACAACAAACTCCATCTCAAAACCTTCGTCAACCCACTCTGAAAACAAACACCACATGCAACCTCCACTACCTTTCCATTTCAATCAATCCATGACACTCCCACTGATTCAAGAACCTCACCAAATCCAAATCCCCAAACCATGACACAAAAATGCCATAGATTCAGGCTTCTTCTGCGACATCGGCGCCGACGGCAAGCAAGCCATCATCTGCTGGGGCAAAAACACCACCACCGTCTCTTCTCCATCCACTCCCTCATCCAGTCAAAACCCATATCTCCAAATCCCGCCAATTGCCACTCTTGCAGGCGGCGGCAGGTTTCTTTGCGGCATTTTGTCAAACACTTCGCAGCCTTATTGTTGGAACTCCAATGGCTCGAGCACCAGTCTCGTCCCTCCGCCTTTTGTCGCCACCGCTTATTCCCACATTGCTGCCGGTAGTAAAGAATCACATCTGTGTTGTTAGGGGATCTTATTACTCGGGTGACATTAATCTTGTTGCCCGAGAAGAAGCTTATAAACTCAAAACCTTCTTGCTCAAGAAGAAGCTTATAAACTGATTGAATTGAACATAATGAAAATCCCTGTTACTAAATAGATTTATCATATATACGACAACTGAATTTTCAATCTATCTACAATCTATAATGGAAAACATGAAAGAAGTAATTGAACAAGGTTAATTAATGCTGGGAAATTAACCCTTAGAGAAACCAAATGCTTTAAACTGAGCTGGGTAGGGGCCGCGCGAACGCAGGCCCCCGCTATCACAAATTATGACGTAGGCTCCACCACTTGGGTAGACCTTAGGCGAGCACCCCTCCTAAGTGCAATGGAGGTCACTAACCTAGGCCATGGACCTTGCTGATCGTCCATTGACCCCGTCCAGGTAAGTATATTGTAAAGTTGCAAGTTATTGTTTATTTGTACATGCCTTTGCATCTTACCTTTTGTAATTGCTCGATGTGGGACTTCAAAATATAGGTCTTAAGCCCTCTTTTTCCTGCTTGCTTCTCATTTAGGCAGATATGCATTTGCCACTCGATCTTTCATCACGTCCATATTGACATGGGCTATAGCCAAGAGTCCTAAATAATCTGCTTGCTCGAGAAGCTTAGAAACTGATTGAATTGGAAGAAATGAAAAGCCTCGTGTTGCTAGATGCAAAAAGTCTGTTGGAAAAATATGCTTACTTTTTATGATATAAACCCATAATATGAGTGCAAAAAAATCGGAACTCAAAACCTAAAAATTGATGGAAACAAATTGGTGATCAAAACGAATGTTAGTGAGTAAACACTCTGTACTTAAGACAGATTTGTCATCACGACGGTGCTTACGGTTTGTATGAACGTCTATCTTTCAGCACTACTTGATCGAACTCCCCATAGAAGAAGCATTTCAATCGATGGGTCTGCTCAACCTCTTTGTGTTTTGTACTCTCTCAAAATAAATGACTTTGACTCAATGAAAATATAGACATAAACATCTTTTCGAATCTCTGTAGAATGAATGGGGAACATCCTATTTTATAGACCAACCGGTGACTATTCCGAATAGTCACCAAGGAAGGACACGCATCTATTCATACAAGACACGTCCATCCACGATGAATAGGTGTCACTGAAAAGACATGATTCTAAATCAAGTCAATTCACATTCAAACCAAATAAAAATATTATATTCCAATAATATTTTCCCACAATCCCCACATGAATAAAATTGACTCGATAACCAACGCAAATTAAACAATGCAAATGAGAGAGAGAGAGAGAGAGAGAGAGAGAGAGAGAGAGAGTACAAGTGGAAATTTCTGCATAGAATAGGTAGCTTTTGGATTTCAACCTTCCCTTGTGAAAGACGATCAGATTTACTTGCTAACTAGTGGCCATGATGCCTTGAAGTGTTCAGCGTTTTGTGTAAACCAAGACAACAGAATTCATACAGAATATTTTCGAACACAATTGGTTCTTACAGTTGTGCCCATTTTGGCTCTGGAACACCGATTAGTTTCAGAGAGTGCTCTAGAGAATTCAGCCTTAGAAAATTCTCATAGAAGCGCCCCTACACACTCACATAGGTGATCTCTTATTAAAAGTATCCTGCTATACCCCACTTGGAATTTCTACAGTATAAGAATCATTAAAAGCAAAGTTTAACCTGATACGCTACAGGCATCATTGTTTCACCATAGGAATAAGTTGGAGAGATATCTCCTCAGTGACACTCCTAACTCTCATACAACTTGGTTGTCCCATTAAACCTAGATCTTGGGATCTCCAATCAACTATGTTGAGTTGCCGTTATAGAGACTTTTACTTAGTAGGCTTTAATCTTATTCCCCTCGATGATCTTTGTTCTCTAGTCAAAACTCAACTCAACGGATCCGTTATAAACTCTTTTTGACATTTCATTCTTTTGTGTGAACAAATGTTTAATGGTAATTAGTCCACAACAACTGAAAAGTATCCAAACTCATCTGTAATTGCAAGTATCGGAGGAGTATTTGAAAAGTATCCGATACTTAAAAACTGGGGAAAATCATACTTTTGGGATATGTATTTCCAAGTATCAGAGAGTATCTAAAAGCAGCAGCAGCAGCAGCTCCAGGCTTTTAGTTTAGCATTGACAAAACTATAAAGAAATTTTTTTGAATACAAAGCTCTATATAAAATTAAAAAAAAATTATTGTGTTTGAAAATGAGTTGTGCTTAATTTATTTTGTTTTGTTGAGTTAGATTACTCATGAACAATTCAGTGTCAACAATATAAAAAGTATGAAAGAAAAATTAAATTATACGTAAAAAAAAAAAAAAAAAAAAGACGAAATCTTAGTGCATTTTTTGAGCCGCCTCTGTCTAGAAGCATCCGTGCTTCATAGTATGTTGATGGATGCTACTAATTGATACCTCATTCTCCTAAAACTTATCATTCTGCAAGTTAACATTAGTAACCTTGATATTAATATTGCTTCGGTTTGAGTTTGATGATGGCTAAAGCAATAGTCTTTTAAACTACATGATAACGAAAATTTATGTACTAAACGTGAGATGTTGTTGTGCTCATTAGAAGGAGGTGGCCGATATTCAACGAAGGTCTTTATTTCGAACTATTTTCGAAACAACAAAATCAAAGGAAAATTGATGGAGCATGTTTTCGAGTATATTTGTGTTGAGGCAATTACGATTTACGAGGAGAGCTAAAACTTTGGTAACTAGAACCTACAATAAAATGTTGATGCCAATAAAAATTCCGTCACTAGTAGTGCCAATGATTCCTATTTCCGAAGATACTTGTAAATTAATATGACCAATTCTTCAATGGAAGAGAACTAGAGAATATATGGGAATAGAAAAAAGATAAAAAGTTTTTCATTTATTTGTAACAGGAGTACTATGTTATTTCAAGAGTAGCTCATGTTACTAGAAACGCCCTAAGAAAGTAAGGAGGGTTGGAGCATTTTAACAACGGATGTCGATGCCTCTGGCATGGACACTATTGGTTTTATAGTCCCTAGGGGTGTTGGGGTGGGGTCGTTGCCGGTGACGGTGACGGTGCTGGCGTCTTTCGGTGCTTGTGGTGTTTATGCTTATGCTTGTGACCAGGTGAGGAGGGTCCCTTTGGCGTAGGTGCCTCTGGGCTAGTTGGTGTTGGTGCAGGTGCCTTGTGTGGTTTATGCTTAGCTTCTTGTTCCTCATCCAAGGATGGTGCCGCCAATGGTTCTTCATGGCTGGATGGTGCCGCCAATGGTTCTTCATGGTTTGATTGACTATCAAACCAAGCAGAATCAGCACTTAGATCTGATAGTTGCTCGTCATCACCAAGACAAAGGTTTGTTAGAGCAGCTAGCCAAAGGCAAAGTACTAAACATGCAACAGTTTTCATCTTTAGGGTGTGGGTTGCAGACGTTTAAGACTTAGATGCCCTTTTTATAGGGAAGATTTGAACCTGGAACTTAATTCACATGACATCTACAACTATCTCTCTGGCTTTTGTATCATGCAAGACTTGTTAGTATCATTAAAATTGGTCTAGGTACAGTTGAAACTTATTTGCCAGTTAATCTAATAAGATCCTAGTGCATTTAATGTTACAATGTAATCAGATCTTGACAATCCTTATCAGATTTTTTATTGATCCCAACATTTTAAATCCACGATGGAAATCGATTATTTCTCCTACGTAGATCCCAATGTTTTTCCCCCCAGTTTAGGATGCATAAGATTAAAAGTTCTCGTATTGTGTTTTCACTCTGCAACGCATACATAACTAAAGTGCATTGTTAACAGAATTAGTCGTCCATCACTATTGATGAAATTCATAGTTTTATGTTTATCTGATATTTTAATATCTTCAAATTTTAAATTCAACTAAATATTGTGATCGGAAATTAGAAATCAAGACGTATTAGAGCATTTCCATTGTAATAAGCAAATGAGTGTGGATAAGCAAATTTAACAACAATGCTCAAAAAACACCTCACATTGTAATAAGCAAAATTACAAGTCTTTTAGCAAATAACCAAATTTCACTCATTCCATAACCAAACTTAACAACTTTTACCAATAACCAAAACCCAATAACCAAACTTAAAACTCAATAACTCAAAAACACCCCAAATTGGAATCGTCTCATCGAGACGAATAATTTGGTGTGGTCGGGTGCGTGATTGGAACTCGTTTGCGATTGGACACAGGTGCATTGTGTATTGTGGGGTTTTTTTTGGTTAGGGATGCAAAAATAACCAATGTGGAGGTAGAGGTGGTTAAGTTTGATTATGAACTAAATGAATAATCAAATGCTGACGTGGCACATTTTGGTTATTGATTTTGATGATTCCCATTGCGGATGCTCTTAGTTCCTATATTAATGAAGGTCTTTAATGTGTATATTTTGTGAATCAACAAAGTCTAAGGGAATCTGATAGAGGATTTTTCAAATCTTAGACTTGCGTTGTTTGGGCAATTGTGACAAGGGCTAAACATTTAATGAGTAGAAAACAGAGATTATCCCCCATACAATATTGTTTTGCCTTCCAAAATTCAGAACAAGGAAAACGGAAAAAGTTTCTCTCGTCAATCAGTAAACTTTTCACTTGTTGGTATTCTTTGAAATCCACATTTGGGCGGAAAGTAGAAATGCAATGGTTAATTATGCAAAAGGGTTGTTGGTCGATACTTTAATGGTAAATAACCCTTAGCCTCTCATTTAAGCCCAACAAGAAATGGACCGAGCAAAACTTTCTGCTGGTATCATATATAGGATCACACCAAGCGGGACATTCGGATTATGATACTATCAGATTGCCATGATTTTCCATTTGGCAAAATCTGAATAGATTATGATTCATGGTTTACTATTAACCATTAAAGTTTGAAATTACATTTTTAGTAGGTTTTGGTGACACTTATAAAAATTTCTTAACCAGTACCCCTTAGTGTAAAAGGATTAACTTAGTCCCAAGAGTTATAACTCGTCGCACTTTGTAAGGAAATACCGGAAACTTGGAAAAGCATTAACACACGAATTCTAATCTTAGCAGTGAGATTCATGTCAAACCAAAAGCCTTCATTTCATTAGCGATGTTGAGCGACAACAATGTTATTTTTGCTTTCAACTGAATAGGGAAAGGGCTAGCTACCGCTGGGGTGATCACAAATATGACTTCTGAATTTCGATTTTATAAATTGTAAAACATGGAAAAGTAGAGCAATTGGACAGAGTAATTAAACATTGGAAAGCCAAAAGCATTCAACTGACTAGGGGAGGGGCCGCGCGGACGCAGGCCCCGCTATCACAAATTATGACGTAGATTCCACCACTTGGGTAGATCTTAGGCGAGCACCCCTCCTAAGTGCAATGGAGGTCACTACCCTAGGCCATGGATCTTCTTGATCACCCATTGACCCCGTCCAGGTAAGTATGTCATAATGGAGCTCATTGCCTCCTATTTATAGTCCTTTGTGCAGTTCTCTCGCTTCGATGCTCGATGTGGGATTTGAGACATGCAAAAGCTTCTAGACTCAAAGAATTTAACTAGGCGTCATTCCAAACAAAACTCAAGGCCTAATGAAAAACAATAAATGGAAATAAGCAAATCTTGCACATGGAGATTTCTACGAAAAGAAGGCAGAAAATGGATTCCGGGTCATTAAGTTGTTTCTTTGAATCTTTGTAAATTAGTTGAGTTTTAGTGGATGATCGCATCAGAACTAGGTCATGCTCTGTAGTTCATTCAAATTTGGTCAGACATCCGAAGGTAAAGGTCGCCCACGATCCTAGAAAATATTGGGTGCTCCGAGGTACCGTCATACGGTAAGGGTGTCGGGTATCAAGCAACGGTACCCCACGGAGATCTTAATGGCCTCCATAGTAAAAGGGCATTCACTTGCTACTGAACATCATGATTCATGAAGCTAAAGCAAGGGCTTTGAGAATGTATGTATGTATGTATGTATAGACCTATAGGGATATGACTATAGGTGATAAGGTGAGTAAGTAATATTGTGGGAGATGAACGAACAACATGAAGACAAGAACAGAAAGATAAGGAACAAACAAGTGTTGGATATTTTCCAGAAAAATCGGATGAATAAAATCGAGGCATACGGAGGGTCTCTCGAGGCAACCGATAGGCCTCTATTTGGTTCAACGAATCTGGACGTGTTCTAAGGACCAGGAGTTACAACCTGGTTTACTCCTCCCCATTATGAGGTTGATGGCAGATTTGAATTCTCAAATTCATTGCAAGAGTTACATGTAATTCAATTCCCGAATTCATTGGAGGAGGTTTCCTTCCTTTATATTGGTGTATCACGTTTTGGTAGAGATACCAGAGATTCATACTGCTCCATATACTCTGAATATTGTTCTTGTGAGAGAGAGACAGACAGTTGTTCAGTTCGCCGAGGTAGTCGACGGCGGTGTTCCGGCGGTTTGCGGTCTAGCCGAGCCAACCCTGGGAGAAAGTCGCCGACGCAACCTACAACACCCACGGTAGGCGGCGAATATTTCTTAAGGAGACCGTGGTACCACACGGGACTCGGTTCTTGATCCGGAAATTTTGTTTGTATCTCGTACTTACAATTTGTCTACCGTTCAGATTTGTAATTTGTTTTGATCATGTGATTGTTATCAATGAAATTGTTCTTTGGAATTCCGTTGTTGCCGAATTTTTCCCAACAAGCTTAAGAAATATTCTGATCTTCGATCGGCAGCGAGTTCCAGAAAACAATTTCCGGTTTTGATCTAACTATTTGGTTGCATTAGCAATTAGTTGCAGATGGCGATCTGGTGCGGTGGAGTATCACTGGTGTGCACCGTTGCAAAATAGTTTCAAAACAAACTCTGGTTTGGTTTCATTATCGAGCAGATTCGGACTAATTTTGGATGGTGGAAGTTTCTTTAATTGTTGTTGCACGATGGCGTTCGAAACCGTCATGCAAAATCAACGGGACATGGTGGTCCAAAGGGTGGTTATTTTTGCAGCTCATGGGTGTACAGAAAGTTTTCCGTTTAAATTTCTGTTGCTAGTATTCTGCATACTCCATGTTTCATATGCTAGTTGAATGCCTTATGCTTATTGATGCTAATTAGTTTTGATTATCCCTTAAAAACGGAAAGTGTTTGCTAAGGGGGGAAAAAAAAAATCAGAACTGTCCCAACATTCCTGTTTCAGAAACTCTGACGTTTCTTGATCCCGTGTTGAAGGTGATGCATGTCGATAGTTAATAGCATATTCGTTTTGCTAGTTGGGTTTTTATATTAAACTCTTGGACTTTCCACTGAACGTATCTGATAAGGCACAATTGTTCAGTTGCTAAGGACATGTGGCTAATTGAGGCTAGCTTGGTCATTATCAGTACCAATGAGAGAACGTGTTGGCTCTTCTGTTCATTGCAGTAGATATTGCTAATATTTGCTGATTTGTCATTTCAGAGAGATGCAATGGAAGTGTTCGGTGATTGGTTTCACAAGTTGGGACTGTGGAATTACAATTTGATATCACCGGAAGCGTGATGAATATTCGGGCTAACGAGCTTTCTTGTTGAGAGCATTCGAAATGGGAAAACCTGTTTTCCGTGTCGGCTTTGGAGGATGAACCAGTCTAAGGTTCGCAAAAGAAAAAAAAAAAAAGAAAACCTGCTGGGCTTCGGCCATGGACAGTCGTGCGCGATTGGGCCTCATATGGGTTTTGAGATAGTTGTTGGGCTACGGCCTTGGTCAGTTGTGCGCAACTCGACCTCGGATCAGTTTTGTGGTAAAACTGTGTGGCTTTGGCCTCGATCAGTTGTGCGCGAGTTGATCACGGATTTTGGTAACAGATAGGCTATGGCCTTGATCAATCATGCGCGACTTGACCTAGATCAATTGCTTATACGGCTTTTAGAGTGGTGTACTCAACCTCGGTCCTATGTATGATCTGCTCAGCTTGGACCGTGTGTGGTCATTTTGGCTTTGTATTGGGAGCAAGGTACAAGAGCAGATGGGGGAAATGGAACGGTTTCGTTTTGTGAATTTTTTTTTTAAAAGATCATATTGGATATGATTCGTGTTGGAAAAAAAAAACGTTCGTTTTCCCAACTTTGAAAGTTGCTGCTTTGATAAAATTCAAAGGCAGTGGATGTCTTTGATTACTTATGATTTTATAAAGAGATCAAAGTTTTAGAAACAGACTAATGTCTCAAATTGATTGCTGTTTCGAAAGGATCACTATTAGCATTTTTTTTATTTTGCTAATTGGTTTTGTACTATGATTCTCGAAGTGTTTTTGTGATTGGGGCTCCACTGTTTTATTTTATTTTTTATGCATTGGAGGGCACTGGATTTATTTGGGCATTGCATGTGAGAGCATGTACAGGTTCTGACTAGTACTTAAGAGATAATAATATGCGGTCGTGCATAATTATGTTTTCTATGAAATCTCTTTACATGCATAAATATCAGTTGAAATGGAAAATGGAGGCAGTGCCCCAAGTGATTTGATCACATTTGTTGGTGCGCCAACAAAGGTTCTTATGAACCATGCAAAGAAGAGGTGTCAACATGAGATGTTGTTCTACCTAAGCATCCTGAGTGGTTTGTACAACTGTCTGGTGCGCCAACAGTGATTCCTACGGGAATATGTTCCTCTCATGTGAAAAATAGGTAGGATGGGCAAATGGTTGCCATTGTGAAGGTTCAAGTGATAAAGACTTCTTTTCAATTAGTTGAAAGAAGCACTAAACCATTTAACTTAATTCACATTGAGGTGTGGAATTTCAAAGTTATGTCCAAATACAAGGTCGCAATAAGTATTTTGTTACTTTTGTCTATATTAGCATAAAATATTGCTACGTGTACTTGCTCGAGAGCACGAACACAATAGTGGATAAAACTCGTTCTTGTTAAGAATGGAGTTGGACATCAACTTAGCTAAGAATAAGGTGGTGGATCAATAGTGACCGAGGTGGTAAATTCAAATTACCGGTGGTGAAACTTGTGTCTAGCTATTTCACCAAACCACTATACCTTATTCGCTTCAAGAATATGGATTTGTTAAAGGCCATATCTTGCCTAAGCGCTATGGTTGACTAATTATGTTATCCACAGATTTTATGGAGTAAAGCATTTTGCTCCGCATATGGTAGCCTAAACAATATACCATGCAAGAAAGTTGATAAAACCCTAAAGATATTGGGGCGAAAGCCTTGCGATAAATTCTAAAGAATTTGGGGGTTTCTTGCAAAAGTGGTTGTTCCTATACCTAAGAAGGTGAGAATAGGCCTCACGATTGTTGATTGTGTGCGCACAATAGCAACTTGTGTTATGTCTTGTGCATGGATATGGGATATCAATATTCACAAGAATAAGAACATGGAATCTAGGAATGTGTTGTTCCTTGAACACATATTTTCACATAGATCCATAGAGGAGTCAAGTTCGGTTAAGCGAACTTTGAAGACTGCAGGTGAAAACAGTCAAGACCAGGAGGAAGAAGTTGATGTTGAGCCTAGGTGTAGCAAACTGGCTAGAACATAACATCCTTTGGTCTAGACTTCCTAACTTTTATGTTAGAAAGTCAGCCTCGGACATTCAAAAAAACAGCGAGCTCTCCTAAGAGTCTTTTGTGAAAGGACGCTATCAAGAGTGAAATTGACTCCATTCTGCAGAAAGCGAATGAGCTACGTATGAGTCAGATGAATGTCATGGTAGCTTTCCTAAATGGTGATTTAGATGAAGGAATCTACATGGAGCAACCTGAGGGTTTTTCAGCGCCAAGTCAAGAAAGAAAGTATGCAGGCTTGTTAGATCTCTCTGTATGGTCTAAAGCTAACACCAAAACAATGGCATGAAAAATTTGACAATGCTATGTTGTCAAGTGGTTTCAAGATCAACGAATGTGACAAATGTGTTTATGTCAAAGACACAGACGAAGGGTACGTCATTTTGTGTCTCTACGTTGATGACATGCTCATTGTTGGTAGCAATGAAAGGGTCATTCAGTCTACCAAAGATATGTTAAACTCGAAGTTTGACATGAAGGATATGGGCCTTGCAGATGTCATTCTGGGTGTCAAGATCACCAGAACATCTGTTGGACTTGCGTTGTCTCAGACACACTACATTGACAAGATTCTTGAAAAGTTCAACCCGTCTGATTCAAGTGTCGCAAGAACCCCTGTGGATTTAAGTCTGCATTTATCCAAGAATGGGGGCGAAGGCGTATCTCAATTAGAGTATTCTCGGACAATTGGGAGCCTGATGTATTTGATGAGTTGTACAAGGCCCGATATAGCTTACTCAGTCAACAGACTGAGCAGATACACGAGTAATCCAGGTCGTGTTCACTGGAAGGCGATAGTCAGGGTTCTGCACTATTTAAGGTACACTCGTGATCTGGGGTTGCATTACACCAAATATCCAGCAGTACTAGAAGGGTATTGTGATGCGAACTGGACATCAAATATGAAAGACTCAAAATCCACAAGTGAATATGTCTTTATACTTGGTGGTGCAGCTGTTTCTTGGAAATCCTCCAAACAGACGTGTATAGCATGTTCCACGATGGAATCAGAGTTTATTGCTCTAGATAAAGCGTCTGAGGAGGCCGAGTGGCTCTGTTAATTTTTGGAGGATATTCTAAGATGGCCAAAACCTGTGCCACCAATTAGCATCCATTGCGACAGTCAATTTGCAATTGGTAGGGCACAGAGTAATATGTATAATGGTAAGTCTAGACATATTCGACGTAGACATAATACCATTAGGCAACTACTCTCAAGTGGGGTTGTCGCTATTGACCATGTAAGGTCAAAGGACAATATTGTGGATCCGCTAACCAAATGGTTAAACAGAGAGTTAGTTGAGAAAGCATCGAAAGGGATGGGGCTAAAGCCACTACGCTAATAGTTACCGTGGGGGTAGCCAACCTAGCTGACTGGAGATCCCAAGATCTAGGTTCAATGAGACTATCTTTCGCGAGTAGCCGAGAATGATCACTGAGGAGACTTGGTCTCCTGCCCATTCCTATGGTGTAGAACAGTGATACCTGTTAATGGAAAGAGGTTAAGCATTGCTTTTAATGACTCCTATGCGCTGGGTTGCCAGGCGGGGTATAACAGGATACCCTTTATAGGAAGGTCACCTATGTTAGTATGAAGTGGGGCCGCTTCTTTGAGAATTGTGGCGAAATTCTTGAGAAAATACTCGCAGAACCAGGAAGGGGGTGTCATGGCCAAAATGAACCCAACAGTGAGAACTGAACTACGTCAGGAGAAGTCCTGTGTGACGTCTATTGTCTCGGTTTACATCGGCGGCGGAACAGTTCAAAGCGGGACCGCACACTGGTTTGCTAGTAAACCCGATAGGCTATCACAAGGGAAGGTTCCAGGCCAAAAGCCACCTATCCTATGCAGGGATTATCCGTTGTCTCTCTCTCGAATCAGCTTTGTACTCTGTGTCAGTATGTCTGCCAATTTCATTCATGGGGGGGATTGTTGGATATTTTCCAGAAAAATCGGATGAATAAAATCGAGGCATACGGAGGGTCTCTCGAGGCAACCGATAGGCCTCTATTTGGTTCAACGAATCTGGACGTGTTCTAAGGATCAGGAGTTACAACCTGGTTTACTCCTCCCCATTATGAGGTTGATGGCAGATTTGAATTCTCAAATTCATTGCAAGAGTTACATGTAATTCAATTCCCGAATTCATTGGAGGAGGTTTCCTTCCTTTATATTGGTGTATCACGTTTTGGTAGAGATACCAGAGATTCATACTGCTCCATATACTCTGAATATTGTTCTTGTGAGAGAGAGACAGACAGTTGTTCAGTTCGCCGAGGCAGTCGACGGCGGTGTTCCGACGGTTTGCGGTCTAGCCGAGCCAACCCTGGGAGAAAGTCGCCGACGCAACCTACAACACCCACGGTAGGCGGCGAATATTTCTTAAGGAGACCGTGGTACCACACGGGACTCGGTTCTTGATCCGGAAATTTTGTTTGTATCTCGTACTTACAATTTGTCTACCGTTCAGATTTGTAATTTGTTTTGATCATGTGATTGTTATCAATGAAATTGTTCTTTGGAATTCCGTTGTTGCCGAATTTTTCCCAACAACAAGTTCTAAATAATGCTTAGAAATCGAGAGAAATGGTGTCTCCAAGCAAACATTCAAGTAGTCGGAGCAGAGAAGAAAATCAAAATTATTTCAAGAAATATCCTAAACAAACACCACGAATGACAATTAATCGAAGTCCCCACGGGAAATGACTAGTAAAAGATTGATGCTCTTCCCATCTGCCTCGGCAATGGTTCTCTCGGGCAAACACTCAAGCAGTTGGTAGGTAGTCATTTTTTTCTGTTATGTCTATATACACACACCCACAAACATCAGGGAAGACAAGAACCGGATGACACGAGAACAAACGAACAGAAACATTACTTGTGTAATCTCCAATCGACAGAGAGTAGAGCCCGTAAGGATCAGAGACAGCACATAACATTTCAATAATCACTCTCTTAAAGTTTTACCATGCTTCTACAGCTTCAAAGAGAGAAGAAGAAATAGTGTAACCACCATCTAATTAGACTTCTGAATTTCAATCTGAACTGGAAAACATGAAGTAATTGGACAGGATAATTAACCCTTGAGAGACCAAATGCTTTAAACTGAACTGGAAGGGGCCGCGCGAACGCAGGCCCCTGCTACCACAAATTATGACGTAGGCTCCACCACTTGGGTAGACCTTAGGCGAGCACCCCTCCTAAGTGCAATGGAGGCCACTAACCTAGGCCATAGACCTTGCTGATTGTCCATTGACCCCGTCCAGGTAAGTATATTGCAATGTTGCACGCTGTTGTTTATTTGTACCTGCCTTTGCTTCTTACCTTTTGTAATTGCTTGATGTGGGACTTCAAAACAAGGTGAGCCTTTAGTTCTCTCTTTTTGCTTCTCATTCATTATCTTGCTACCTTGATTCAAAATCCATATACGATCAGTAATACACAAAAGCCCTAAGTAATCTGCTTGCTCGAGAAGCTTCGAAACTGATTGAATTGAGTGAAATGAAAAGCCTTATGTTACTACTAGATACAAAAAGTCTATAAACACAATTTTATAATGCAACTCCGGACACAACTGTGTCCAAAACCGTTCGATGTACGTGGACCCATGTGCATTGAACGGCTCTAGACGCAATTGTATACGGTGTTGTGTTTTAAAGTTGTGTTGGTATCATTGCTCTACTAGATAATTCATGAAACAAACATGATGGCAGTTAATCGAAGAAAGTCCCCTCCGAAACGCCGTAAAAACCAGAAAGAAGTTACATTCTTTCCATCTATTCCGATGATGACTTTCTCTTAAGCAAACATTCAAACGGTCCGTGAGGTATATCATAACAAATCAATTTGCTTCAGTGTTACTAACGCCACAAATTCAGCTGAAAATATGACACGTTAGTAAAGTTGAAGATACCTCTTTAGTAAACAGTTTTGCGAACCAAAAAGCCCAAAAAAAAATTTACTAGCAGTACCAAAAGGAGTAACAAATCTGATTTAGAGTTTTCGCTTTAGACCCTCAAATTGTGCTTACTAGAAAACAGCATGTTATTATGTACGATACTCATGGGTTAGGCAGCAAGCCTCCGGCCCCTCGGGTTCAACCGTGCTCCAGGGATCGAATTACAAGAACATGAAATTCCCTCTAGAGCTCTCCTCGTCGGGAACTGAAATCGTATGATTTGGGAAGTAATTAAACTCACAAGACCTCTATTATGCCAATGAACGATTAAAACTGTTTTTTGATGGGTGTAAAGTGTCCCTTTCCCATCCACCGGCACCACAGCACTCGGCTGTTTTCGCAATCCAGCTATATATGTTTATTGCCCTCATTTCCTCGTCACAATTGTGTTCTTTATTGCCCTCATTTCTTCGATGTCCCTTCGACTCATCCTTGGGCTTATGGTTTCGTCAGTTTCTTTGGAACTATTGATTCCTAGCATAGACTGTGCTAAACCGTTTTGGTGAAAAGATCTCACACCCTTTCTGAATCATTGCCACCACCACTCTAGGCACAGTTTCTGATCTCTCAAACTCCCCCCCTTTAATATCACAACGACATAACAAAACCAAATATGATCTACGTACACTTTCTTCCAAATTGCCTTACAAAAGAACCAGATAAAAAGTTGAGAACTGATATGGTGAGGGGCCACGCGAATGCAAGTCCCCCACTTCCAAAAATTATGACGTAGGCTCCACCACTTGGGTGGACCTTAGGCGAGCACCCCTCCTGAGTGCAATGGAGATTGCAAACCTAGGTCATGAACCTTGTTGATCATCCATTTAACCCCGTCCAGGTAAGTATTTTGTAATGTTGCTAACCTAGGCCATGGAGCCTAGTTGAAGTATGTTTTATTGATGCAAACGAATTCTATATATACACATTGTCCACCTCTCCTATTTTTGTTTGTTCGATGTGGGACTTATGGCATGTATACAATAATGTTTTGCCTAAAAAACTTCAGAAGAAGAAAAATTAGAAACTTTTCTCTCGTTAATCAATAAACTTCTCACTCACTGGTATTCTTTAAAATCCACATTTGGGCAGAAAGGAAAAATGCAATGTTGATTGTGCAAAATAACTCTTAGCCGCTCATTTAAGCCCAACAAGAAATACAGCGAGCAAAACTTTCTGCATGTATCGTATATAAGATCGGGCCAATTTTCAAGAGTTCCAACATGTGTGAACAGGAATCTTACAGTGGCCGACCCTCGACTCAATGGCCCAACAAGTATGTTGTTGTTCGTTTCCTTGGTTTTCTAAAACTTGGCCTTCATTTCTTTAGCTATGTCTTCCTATCCTAAAGGAAAAAACGACCCCGCTGCAAATCCAGACGTTCTAATTTTGTAGGACACCGAATAGAGTCAAGACGTATATTGATCATAAATATAACTTCTGTATTTCAATTTATATTGGAAAACATGAAGAAGTAACCGGACGATGTAACTAACCCTCGAGAACCCAAATGCTTTCATTTGAATAGGGTAGGGGCCGCGCGAACGCAGGCCTTCACTACCACAAATTATGACGTAGGCTCCACCACTTGGGTAGACCTTAGGCGAGCACCCCTCCTATGTGCAATGGAGGTCACTAACCTAGGCCATGAGCCTTAATGATCGCCCATTGACCTCGTCCAGGTAAGTATGTTCAAATGGTGCTCGTTGCATCCTTTTTATAGCCCTTTGTTCAGTTCTCGATCTTTGACCACTTGATGTGGGACTTTAAGACAATGCCTCTGTATCATAGATTTGAAGCATTTAACATGTTATCAATCTGAAATGAACTCGAGGCCAAATGAAAAAAAGACAAACGGAAACTAGCAATTCTTCCACATACGGCCACAAAGAGATCAGGGTCATTAGATTGTTTCTTTATCCAGTTGAGTTTTAGCTCTCTCTTTCTCTCTCTCTCAAGAGAACTGAATAGAAGGTTGTTTCTTATTTCTCTATCGAGATATGCTGCAAAGAAAGACGGTGTGCGTCAAGATCATGCTCGTGGTTCACCTAAATTAGGTCAGATGTTCAAAGGAATAATAACACCGATCCTAGACCCTGAATCCAGAGGAAATGGAACATTCACTTTCGTCGATCAATTGGTGCATGTCCATGGTGCTGGCTGCATTAGGTTGTGGAATTGGCCCATGGTATTATGTGAAAAAATATGTGCATCCCACAATATTACTTATCTACCCTATCTCCACAAACCAAAGAAGCAATTCTTTCGGAGATTAATCATCAGCCTCTTTCCCTGGAGTCCCTGTGGAGATGTAATCTCCGATCGATGGCCCTTTGAACCTTCTATGACTCTAAAGATCGAGGAACTCACTTTGAACCTTCTATGACTCTAAAGATCGAGGAACTCAATGGACGTCAAGAACCATGCTCCCAAACCAAGGCCCAAAATGGTCGGACAAGAAAGAAAAAGAAGCATTTCACTGCTCACAAGTAAGGGTCATCATCGGGCCGGGCCGGGCCAACCCAACCCTCCAAGTCACTGTCCAAGCCCGCCCATAGGTTGGGTCGACTGGGCTTTTACTTTTTTGTGGGCCGGGCTACCTACCATAATTGAAGCTCAAGCCCGGCCCACGGGCTAGCCCAATTGACGGGCTTGAGGACCAAAAGCCGGGCGGGCGTAAATTTTCTTGAGCAAGGGGAAAAAAAAAAGGATTTTGTGGGATTTTGGGCTAATGGGTGGGCCCGTGGGCGGGCTATTGGACGGGTACCACGGGCGGGCTCACAAGTCGGGCCTATGGACGGGCCGAGTAAAAATTCACAGCCTTGCCTGTCCATTACAAACTAAGAGTAAAAGCCCGATGGGCCAGGCGGACTTCGTGCATTACAAACTACGAGTAAAAGCCCGATGGGCCAAACGGGCTTCGGGCAAGCCACGGGCTAAATTATAACCCTTACTCACAAGTGACAAATATAACTTCTGAATTTGAACTTCAAATTGGAAAACATGGGAAAGTGGAATAATTGGGCAGAGAGTAGTTAAACATTGAAAACCCATAAGCATTTAACTGATTAGTGGAGGGGCCGCGCGAACGCAGGCCCCCGCTATCACAAATTATGACGTAGGCTCCACCACTTGGGTAGACCTTAGGCGAGCACCCCTCCTAAGTGCAATGGAGGTCACTAACCTAGGCCATGGACCTTATTGATCGTCCATTGACCCCGTCCAGGTAAGTATATTGTAATGTTGCAAGTTGTTGATTATTTGTACATGTCTTTGCATCTTACCTTTTGTAATTGCTCGATGTGGGACAGTTCAAAACATGGGTGAGTCTTAAGCTCTCTTTTTCCTGCTTGCTTCTCATTTAGGCAGATATGCATTTGCCACTCTAATTTCACGTGCATAAAAAATTATTGCCGTAGAACCTTATTTCAGTCAATGCGAAGTTTAAAAAAAAAATAAAAAATCTTCTCCGATATCGTGCATAGCAGTATAGCATGGGTCTTTGCTAGTTGGATTGTACCCAAGAGTCCCGATTCATTTTCTATGCTCATTATCTTGCTACCTTGATTCAAAATCCGTAGGCATGAGTAGTGCACAAAAGTTCTACAATAATCTTCTTGCTCAAGAAGAAGCTTATAAACTGATTGAATTGAACAAAATGAAAAGCCACGTTACTAAATACATACAAGTCTACAAACACAATTTTGGACCCATGTGCATCGAACGGTTCCAAACGCAATTGGGTAGGAATCTGTGAATCCCCCAGTATTACTTACCCACCTTATTACCTATAGTTGAATCCCCATACTTACATACTCTAAGCCTTTGCTATAGCAATTCATGATGCTCAGTAGCAAGTGGGTGCCCTTTTACTATGGAGGCAGTCGATCAATGTCTCGGTGGGGTATCGCTGCATGGTACCCATCGCCATTACAATATGACGATACTACCCAGGAAGACCCAATATTTTTCTAGGATCATGGGCGCTATATATACCTTTGAAGTGTCTAACCTAATTTGGATTGGATAAACTACAGAGCATGACCTTATTTTGATGCCGATCGTCTTTCTTTGCATCATTTTTAGATTGGGATATAAGAACAACCTTCTATTCCAGAGTTGTATTAAAAAGAGAGAGAGAGAGAGAGAGAGAGAGAGAGAGAGAGAGAGAGAGATAAAACCATTGGTACTAGAACTCAACTAACTTATAACGATTCAAAGAAACAACCTACTGACCCTAAATCCATTTTTCTGCCTTCTTTTCTTAGTGATCTCCATGTGCAAGAATCATTGAGTTCCCATTGTCCTTGAGTTTTGTTTGGAACCATCGCACTTGGATTGGGAGGGGTGTTGGCCTAAGGTCTACCCAAGTGGTAGCGGTGGAGTTTACGTCATAATTTATAATTTATTGTAGCAGGGGCTAGCGCCTGCGCAGCCCCTACCAAAATTTATTTCAATTATAGTTTGGGGTGCTCATTTGGTGATTTTATCTTTTCAAATGGCAATTAATCGCAGAAAGTCCCCAGGGGAAATGGCTATACATACACACCAGGAAAAATCAAAGCTCTTCCCATCCTTTTTTTTTTGTTTGTTTTTTTGATCGAAAGCTCTTCTTCCCATCTGCCTCGACAATTGTTCTCTCAAGCAATTGGTAGGTAGTCATTTCTTTCTGTTGATGTCTCTCTCTATTATCTCCATATATGTACACACACATACAAGCATTAGAGAAGAATCATAAATACGACAGTCTCGCTTGCCCATTAGAAAGCGGAAGTTTGATCCTTCGCAGCTTATCCTCCTCCTCAGGAGGATACGAGGGCGAGTGACTGGTAAAGTCATTAAACTTAGGCATTTTGAGAAAAATGGCTGCAAGTGGACTGGGTTTATTTGTTTATGTTGAAATATAATTATGTTTGTAAGTTTCAAAACTGATCGCATGAATCTACTATTTTTTCTTTAGGTAAGGAAATGTTTACAATGAAATTGATTGGACAAGATTTTGTAACTCCTTGTTGTGGAGTTAAAGCAGTCAAATTCCTTTTACCTCTTAAACACAAACGGCTCTTATAGGAGCAGATCACTTGGTCAACAAATTAAAGGCAAACAAAACCGTTTTTATATGGCCTTAATTCTCTTAATTATATTTATGTTTTGCCCGTTGGGGTTTTCACCCAAATTCTATATAAGCACCATTTTGCCTCCACATTTACACATCCAAGATACTTATCACAGACCACTCTCTCTTACTCTCAGCTAACATTTTTCCAACCTTTCTCATTCAAAAGCTCTCTACTACAAAATACTACCTTCACTTTTATTATTTTGGGCAACTCCGGTTCGTGGCTTTGTTCATATCCTCCTAGTGGACGTGACCATTGGAAGAGGAAGTTTGAGAGCATTTCGGGTTGAATCTTGGAGTCACTATAATCCGTCAACACCTTCACGTAGGGGAGGACTAGTGACTTTAAGACAGTGCATCACGCCTCCCGATTGTATCTCAGGCCAGCCTATCTTTTACTCCTTTCTTCGATATTTACTGTTAGTCTATAATTGCTTTGCTGATTACTCTATATGCATGCTCTGTTTTATTCATGGTACATGTCGTTTGATTTAATAATCAGGAAAACTATAGATTTTCATGCAAGTGCTCTAACAGTTAAAGCCACTATTCTCTTTATAATACAAAACAGTATTCGAAAGTTAGCTTCCTTTTTTTGTTTCTAAATTAGATTGAGTTCCAATCATAATACCAATTTTGTGTGCAACAGATTACTTGTAGGACATAAGGGATAAAAACTGAAATGGCGAAAATGGATGAAGCCAACGCTGTTAAGCCCGAGAAATTTAGCGGTGAACATTTTAAGAGATGGCAAACTCAAGTGCGTTATTGGCTTACCGTGTTGGGGTTATATTCTGCAATAGATGGCAGTGAGTCTTCCCAAGGGTCATGGATGACTGAGGAACAAATAGAGTACCACTGCTACCATAGAATTCTTAGTGTCCTTTCGGACCATCTTTATGATGTCTATTTAACTACCACTGAAAAAGCAAAAGAACTTTGGGATCTACTTGAGGCCGAATATGGGTTAGATGATGCCGGGATTAATAGGTTCGCCGTGTCTTCGTTTAACAACTACAAAATGATAGATGGTAAATCCGTAGGTGAGCAAATCCATGAGTTTAAAGAACTTTTGAAGGGTGCTGAAAAGAGTGGAACCACATTTAGCGAAGACTTTAAAGTATCGTGTCTAATTGATAAACTACCACCTTCTTGGTCGGAATTTGCTCGGTCCCTTAGACACAAACAAGGAGAACTAACTATGACACAAACCATAAACACCCTTAGAGTGGAAGAAAAGCATAGGGCTGTTTTGGTTGCTAAACCAGAAGAGAAAATACCCCGGGTCAATCTTGTTGAAACCCCCAATAGGAATAATAATCACTCCCATCATAATAGAAATAATCACCACTATACGTCCCATAATTCTCATCGAAGGAACAACCTCAAGCCTAAGGGAGGAAATTTCAAACCAAATAGGTTCAACCAAAATAAGGGCCAACACCAAAGCCAAAACCAAAACCATCAACCTAGAGATAAACCCAAGGATAAAAGGGAAGGAGGCAACGCTTGTTTCGTGTGTGGAAGGACCAACCATTTTGCTAGAGATTGCTACTACAAGAAGACTGAGCCAATGCAAAAATCAAGGAATCCAAGAGATCAAGTGAATGTGCTAGAAGAGAATAAAGCCGAACCATTTTTTAGGTATACTTCTCCCCTAGTGAATTTTACTCACCAAAATGAGGATTGGTGGTTAGATTCGGGTGCTAATGTGCATGTTTGTTTTGATTGTCGATTTTTTAAAACCTATCAGGAATCAAGTGGAGGATGTGTGACTCTAGGCAATAATTCAACCGCACGAGTTCATGGGATTGGAGATGTGGAATTGAACATGACATCAGGGAAAACTTTGGTTCTTAGAGACGTGCGGCATGTTCCGGAAGTTAGAAGGAATCTAGTTAGTGGGTCTAGTTTAGTTCAACAAGGTTATAAAGTTGTTCTGGAGTCTAGTCGAGTTGTAATAACAATGAATGATGTCTTCATTGGAAAAGGTTATGTTATTGATGGTTTATTCAAATTGAATGTTATTTTTTAAGTCAATAAAATTTCTCCTCATGTTTTGATTATTGAATCTTGTGATGTGTGGCATGGACGGTTAGGACATATAAGCTTAAAGAAAATGAAAAAGATGATGGATTTGAATCTTGTTCCCAAGTCAAGATTGGATTTTAAGCAAAAGTGCGAGATATGTGTGCAAGCCAAACAAACAAGAAAACCACATAAGAGTGTAGAGAGAAATACTCTACTCCTAGAGTTAGTCCATAGCGATGTGTGTGACTCAGCTAAGCCACCTACTAGAGCCGGAAATAAATATTTTGTAACTTTTATTAATGATTGTTCGAGGTATTGTTTTGTGTATCTTATTCAAGCCAAAGATGAGGTCTTTAGCAAGTTCAAAGTTTACAAGGCAGAGGTAGAAAATCAGATAGAAAGAAAAATAAAGGTTCTTAGGTCAGATAGAGGAGGAGAATATACTCTAGGAGAACTTACTACTTTCTGTGAAGAGTGTGGAATAGTACATGAGGTGACACCGTCTTATTCACCCCAGTCTAATGGAGTAGCCGAAAGGAAAAATAGAACTCTTATGGATATGGTAAATGCAATGTTGTTAAGTTCTGGATTACCCGAGAGTTTTTGGGGGGAAGCTATTCTTCATGCATGTTTTATTTTGAATAGGATAATCGTGAAGGATAATGACAAAACCCCTTATGAAATTTGGAAGAAAAGGACTCCTAATCTTAGTTTCCTGAGAGTGTGGGGGTGTTTAGCTAAAGTGTGCATTCCTGACCCTAAAAGGAAAAAGATAGGTCCTAAGACTGTAGATTCTGTTTTCTTAGGATATGCTCATAATAGCAGTGCCTACAGATTTCTAGTTACCAACTCCGAGGTTAGTGAAATTTCTAATAATACAATAATTGAATCTAGAGATGCCACATTTTTTGAACATATCTTTCCATATAAGAGTAGATTCCGAAACCAGTAAGTGAAATTCCATCAACTAGTGATAACTCTTTTCCTAGTTCTAGTATAGTTCAAGGTAATCAAATAGAATCTCAAACAGAACTTAGGAGGAGCAAAAGACCTAGAAAAGAAAAGAATTTTGGAGATGAGTTCTATATGTTTCTCTTAGAAGGTGAACCGACAACATTTAAGGAAGCCATGTCGTCTATAGATGCACCGTTTTGGAAAGAAGCCGTAAATAGAGAGGTTGAATCAATTATGCAGAATCATACTTGGGAAATAGTTGAATTGCCTCCTGGAAACAAAGCCATAGGATGTAAGTGGATTTTTAAGAAAAAGCTAAAACCCGATGGAAGCATTGATAAGTATAAGGCTAGACTAGTAGCTAAAGGATTTACTCAAAAGAAAGGGATTGATTATTTTGATACATACTCTCCTGTATCTAGCATTACCACTATTAGAACACTAGTAGCCTTAGCATCTATTCATAACCTCGTGATACACCAAATGGATGTCAAGACTGCTTTTTTGAATGGAGATTTAGATGAGGAGATTTATATGGAGCAACCCGAGGGTTTTATTGTCAAGGGTCAAGAACACAAGGTTTGTAGATTGGTAAAGTCTTTATATGGTCTAAAACAAGCTCCTAAGCAATGGCATGAGAAATTTGATAAGGTAATTTTAGATCACGGTTTCAAGTTTAATGAGCATGATAAATGTTTATATTGCAAAGAGACAGAAATGGGTATTGCGATTCTTTGCTTATATGTGGACGATATATTGATTTTTGGGACAAGTTTGGAAATAGTAGAAGATACTAAGTCTTATTTGTCTATGAAGTTTGATATGAAGGATTTGGGAGAGGCTTATGTGATATTAGGAATGAAATTAGAAAGAACGTCTCAAGGTATCACACTTAGTCAATCCAATACTATAGAAAAGATGTTGAAAAAATTTAATTACTACAACTGCAATCCAGTGTCTACACCTTATGATCCTAGTGTATAGTTGAAGAAAAATAATGGTGAACCTGTTTCTCAGTTGAAGTATTCTCAGCTCATAGGATCCCTACTTTACATTGCTAATAAGTCTAGGCCAGATATAGCTTATGCTGTGGGAAGACTTAGCAGATATACTCACAATCCTAGTGTAGAACATTGGACTGCTTTAGAAAGAGTTTTTAAGTATCTTAGAGCGACTTTGGATTACTCCTTGACCTATAGAGGTTTTCCAGCTGTAGTAGAAGGCTATAGTGACACAAATTGGATTACTGACAACCAAGACATTAAGTCTACTACGGGTTATGTTTTCTTTCTAGGAGGGGCTGCCATATCTTGGGCATCTAAAAAGCAAACTATCATATCTAGAAGTACTATGGAAGCTGAATTGATAGCATTAGACACAACAAGTATTGAGGCTGAATGGATTAAGAATCTCTTGACTGATATTCCTTTAGTAAATAAACCCATTACTGCATTTTCTATACATTGTGACAGCAAGGCAGTAATTGAATCTGTGCGACAGTCTCACTTGAATAAGAAAATGAATAGACATATGCATGTTAGATTTAAATCTGTGAGAAGCTTGCTTAACAAAAATATTATCTCATTACAATATGTGAAATCTGAGCTCAATGTTGCTGATCAGCTGACCAAAGGTCTATCTAGGAGCGGAGTCCTAGATCTGTCGAGGGGGATGGGCTTAAGCCCAAAGGAAGTCACCTAAGGAGGTAACCCAATCTCTGTGACTGGAGATCCCATGAAGGAGATTCAATGGGTAAAAACAATCCATATTGCGTGACTTGGATCCAGCACTTTTTAAATGAAAGGAGAGTGTCAAACTCTTCTGCTCATCCCTATGGCAGTTGTGCTGTGATATGTGACTGGTTAGGAAGGGTTATCCCTGAATGAGTCCGAAGCGGGAAATCTCTTGCAAGGTACATTCCGTCACTGTACCCTTGGAGGATTCACCTAAGTGGGAGTTGTCGTGAGGCCGCGACTATAAGGCTTGGGCTAGCTTATAGAAATTCCCATGAGAATCAAGATTTAGTGCATGGCCGTCGATAGCACTAACCCGCGAACGAAAGTCCAATATCGGTACTGTGTGTGTGATATGTTGAACTCTGATTCAAAGGGTCTAGTTCAAGACCTAGTTCACTATGGTCCTTCAGAGGAAAACTATTAACACTAAGTGAGGTTCAAGTCCGGAAGACACCTACACCTATTGCACAGTATAATGTTGCCCAAAATATTTTATTTTTTCTTCCGATCAAAGTTTTGAAACTTGTGGGGGAATGTTGAAATATAATTATGTTTGTAAGTTTCAAAACTGATCGCATGAATCTACTATTTTTTCTTTGGGTAAGGAAATGTTTACAATGGAATTGATTGGACAAGATTTTGTAACTCCTTGTTGTGGAGTTAAAGCAGTCAAATTCCTTTTACCTCTTAAACACAAACGGCTCTTATAGGAGCAGATCACTTGGTCAACAAATTAAAGGCAAACAAAACCGTTTTTATATGACCTTAATTCTCTTAATTATATTTATGTTTTGCCCGTTGGGGTTTTCACCCAAATTCTATATAAGCACCATTTTGTCTCCACATTTACACATCCAAGATACTTATCACAAACCACTCTCTCTTACTCTCAGCTAACATTTTTCCAACCTTTCTCATTCAAAAGCTCTCTACTACAAAATACTACCTTCACTTTTATTATTTTGGGCAACTCCGGTTCGTGGCTTTGTTTATATCCTCCTAGTGGACGTGACCATTGGAAGAGGAAGTTTGAGAGCATTTCGGGTTGAATCTTGGAGTCACTATAATCCGTCAACACCTTCACGTAGGGGAGGACTAGTGGCTTTAAGACAGTGCATCACGCCTCCCGATTGTATCTCAGGCCAGCCTATCTTTTACTCCTTTCTTCGATATTTACTGTTAGTCTATAATTGCTTTGCTGATTACTCTATATGCATGCTCTGTTTTATTCATGGTACATGTCGTTTGATTTAATAATCAGGAAAACTATAGATTTTCGTGCAAGTGCTCTAACAGTTTAAACGGACTACGACCAAAGTTGTGGCTACTTCAACCAAAATAAGGGCGACTCCCTATTCAAACCGAAAGAAGTACCTCACCTCACTTACGAAGGACTGAATTTTCAATCTATATAATAGAAAACATGAAGAAGTAATTGGACAAGGGTAATTATGTCCAACTAATTAACCCTTGAGAAATCAAATGCTTTAAACTAAAATGGGAAGGGGCCGCGCGAACGCAGGCCCCCACTACCACAAATTATGACGTAGGCTCCACCACTTGGGTAGACCTTAGGCGAGCACCCCTCCTAAGTGCAATGGAGGCCACTAACCTAGGCCATGGGTCTTATTGATCGCCCATTGACCCCGTCCAGGTAAGTATATTGCAAAGTTGCACGCTGTTGCTTATTTGTACCCTGCCTTCGCTTCTTTACCTTTTGTAATTTCTCAATGTGGGACTTCAACAAGAGTAAGCCTTTAGTTCTCTCTTTTTTCCCTGCTTGCTTCTCATTTAGGCAGATGCATTCGCCACTCTTTCTTCACGTCCATATTGATACGTGATTACAGCCAAGAGTCCCGATTCGTTTTCTTTGCTCGTTATCTTGCTACCCCAATTCAAAATCCGTAGCATCACTAGCATACAAATGTTCTACCTGCCTGCTCAAGAAACTTAGAAACTGATTGAATTGGACGAAATGAAAAGCCTCCAGGGGTGCTAGAAAATTCACCGAAACAAACACGATGGCAATTAATCTGAAGAAAGATCCCACCGGAAACTCTTCTCGAAACTTGTGGAAAGGAAAAAAAATGGACAAAATAATTAAGAGAGAAAGTAGAGGAAAGGTTGGAGAGAAGATAGGAGCAAAATTGAATTCATTTTATTACTTTCCCTTTCTTCAGCAAGTTTCAAACAAAGCATTATAGCAAAAACTAGAAGGTATTCGGAGAGTAGATTGACTGTTTTCTGCTGATGGGTCTCTCTCTCCTTCCAGAGAAGACAAATCAGGCAGGGGAAACCCAGAATCAAGTCACACACAATCTTTACACCTACTCCTTCGATGATGGCTTTCTCTCAAGCAAGCACACAAACAGTTGGTATGCAGTCATTTCTCTACAAAAAATTTCTTGGCATAAGAATTGAGGAGCACAATCTTATTATTATCTTAATAACATCTATTTCGATGATGTTAATAACATCTATTTCGATGATGGCTGGCTCTCTCTAGCAAGCACACAAACAGTTGGTATGCAGTCATTTCTCAACAAAAAATTTCTGGGCATAAGAATTGAGGACCACAATTTTATTATTATCTTAATAACATCTATTTCGATGATGCTGGCTTCCTCTCGAGCAAACAATCAAACGGCTGGTATACAGTCATTTCTCTCCAAAAATTCTGGGCATATAAGAATTGATGAATACAATCTTTATTATCTTAACATCTATTTCGATGATGGCTAGCTTTCTCTCCAGCAAACAATCAAACAGTTGGTATGCCAGATCATTTCTCTCCAAAAAATTTGTGGGTATTTAGAATTGAGGAGGGGCCGCGGCAGAGCGCAGGCCCCAGCTACCAGAAATTAAGACGTACAGTCTCTCAACAGAGGAGAGATGTTAGGCGAGTGCACTTTCAGTATGTGCAATGAAAGCCACACACCTAGGCCATGAGCCTTCTTGATCACCCATTGACCCCGTCCAGGTATGTAATTTTAAACCCCTTTCCCACCTCCTTTTTTATACAGCCACCGTTGCTCTCCTCTTTCCCTCAGTAAACGATGTGGGACAACATTTGCGCTCTCTCTCTTCTTACCAAAAATATGCATTGGCTATCTCTCTTTCTCTCTCCTACAGCCCCTCCAAGAAAGAAAGCCCTCAGCCCCAACGGGTTAGTCCGTTTAGTTGTGGATTTGTTTTCGTATAAATGATCGGGATTCGAATTTTGGGGTCAGACATGAAGAAAGAAATTTTTAGTGTGGATAGCTTGTCTTTGACTGGATTGAGAAGGAGATTAGTCGAAATGCGCGTAAACTGATCCCCAAAAAAAACAAAAAGAAAGAATTAAAGCCTTCCCGTTTAGAACGAAAGAACATAATCGGACTGGATTGGCATTGAAAAAAGGATAGAAAATGGTTGGTTCCACTTCATCTTAAAATTCAGCAACCAATAAAGAAAGAATTAAAAACAATATCCTGAATTCTGCAAGAATGCGTCGCTCAGTTATGCAAATAATGAGAGCACAAAAAACAAAATCTGAATTCAGTGTTATGCGTCAGTCGTTATGCTTCGAATTATATTGAAAATAATTTTAGATCTATGAAAATATTTGAATAATATATGCAGAGTAGTTATTTGAAGTATAATTGGAAGAAAGAAATTTTAATTTTCTTTTTGCCTTCTTCCCTTGCGTAGGATTGGTAATTAATATTCATTATTATTACATAAAAAAGTCTTATGAAAAAATTGCCCATAATTTTTTCATAAAAAATTTTGGGTTAAAATTGTAAGCTTATTTACTTAACATATATGTAAGCCCTATTTTATTGGAAGTTTTAAAAAAAAAAAAAAAAAAAAGCTTACAAAATTGTCTCATCGCATTAAGTTACATCACGCAAAGTACTATATACTAGTAGTGCATATAATTACTCTAAAAATTAGAATAAAAAATTACTTCAAGTGGGTCAATGGTTATTTAAGATAAGAAGTAAGGGATAAGTTTGTAGTAGTGTTTTCAAAGTAATTTGAGGATGTCATCAATCCGTCAAATGAAAATGCAAAAAGCTCATCTGGATTGATTTATGGGTAGTGGCATAATATATTTTGAAATTAATACTCACACTCAAATTGCAAAACGCAAAAATCGAGCTCCTAAACATCCCCTAATAGAGAGTGGAGTGCAGTGGAGTGGAGTTGGTATCTCCCTTATACTCGCATGCACATAGACAGGGCCGGCTTTGAGATTCTCAGGGCTTAAGACGAACTTAAGAGCAAGGATGGAGATAGAGGGGGGCTAGTAAGGGCGGTCGCCCCGCCTACGAATTCTAAAAAATACTACTATTAAATTGGGAAAAAAAATTTATTATCAAAATGTATAGTCTTGCCCCTCTCAAAAAATATAGCTCGCCTCCCCTACGCATCATGTCAGTAGTAGTGAATAAATACTCATTGCAAGATTTTTAAATGAGCCAAGTTCCACATTATACACTAAAATCGATGGAGACGGCTACGAAATCACTAATAAATATCCACTACAAAGAGACGTTATCAAGTCTGGGCTACTTTATGCATGGAGTCTGATTGCAAGATTTTTTCAATAAGTTCTATTCTCTGATAATGACATTGAATTGGCTTTGAGAAGTCTTTGCACGCTAGCTATTGTATAGAGTGGTAAGGACATGGCCAAATCCCTAATGATTAAACATGAGGTTCTCAATCAATGGTTGCAAGATTTTTCGAAAACAAAACAGAAATGGAAAGATGAGGAGATGCTATTCTTGTCTATTCTTTGATAATAACATATATATTCTCCAAGTCTTTTGTGGCTCTACGGAATCCAAAGAAATATGACATGAGTGATCGTAAGATTTTTTGAAAAAGTCAAGTTCACATTGTTATACAAACGTAACCAACACAGAAAGATGAGAAAAGACTCTTCTCATCAATTCTATGATATAATGACATGCCAAGTTTTTGTCTCTCTCTCTCTCTCTCTTTCTTTATTAATATAATAGTATCAATGATCCTCTCGTTTCTCCTTCTTAAAATAGTAATTTGAAGAGAAAACTATGGAAGGCAAGTGTGAAATCGCAAAAGACGTTACTGAGGTAAGTTTGCATCATTTGATGAAGTTTCTCCTTTGGTTCTATGTCTCCTTGATGTGAATCCATTGGAAATTTTTCTATACATGTTTTTTCATTACGCAGTTGATAGGGAATACCCCAATGGTATATCTCAACAACGTTGTGGATGGTTGTGTAGCTCGTATTGCAGCCAAGTTGGAGATGATGGAACCCTGCTCTAGTGTGAAAGACAGGTTAGTCGATCGTCTTTCTTTTCTTTCTTCGTTTCCTTCCCTTCCCTTCTGGATTTGATTTGTTCTGTAAGAACTGTTTTATGTTGCAAATGTTGAATCATCTATAGTTTTGTAAATATGCTAGTGAAGGAGGTAGTGTTTGATTTTGGCATGTAGGATTGGATATGGCATGATCAAAGATGCAGAAGAGAAGGGTCTAATTACCCCTGGAAAGGTTAGTTGAGTTCCTTATACTGGGCATATTTGTTGCGATTTATGTGTTAAACTACTTACGTTAATACTACAGGAAAATGTCAGGCCCTAAATTTTAAGTTCAATACTCGATAATTTTATCCTTCCCTTTTCTCACACTAGAAAAGTAGCCTTCCTGATGTATGAATGATGCCTCGTTTAATTTTAGGCCCCATTTGATAAACGGATTGGAGGTTGGTATTGGATTGCTAAGGTGATGGTATTAGTAATTCTTTGTTTGGTTTCTAAAATTGGTCCGGATTGGTAGTCCCATGGGATAAACAATCCAGCCCATAGGGGGTATTAGCAATATCCCATGGGACTTGGTATTCCTAGTCCAATCCCAACCCCTTCTCATTACCAATTTCTTCTATCAATCTAATCCTATCATCTAATCCCATCTCAAATAAACATGATATTAATAATCTCATCTCAAACAAACATACTCATTAACAATCTCTCCTCATTAACAATTTCTTCTCATTACCAATCTCAATCCTAATCTCATCTCCTTACGAATCTCATCTATCTATCACTTTTATCAAACAGGGCCTTAAAGTCCACGTTGATGTCTTCATGTTATGATTATTTGTAGAGGTGACAAATGGGCGGATCTGCGCGGGTTTAGGCGGGTTGAAACGGGTTGTGGGTCAAATATGGGCGGGTCGAAAATGGGTCAAAAAGTAAATGGGTTGAAACGGGTCGGGTCGAAAATGGGTCAAGCCAAACCCAACCCCGCCAACCAGACCCATTTTCCTCTTTCAAACACCCCCCCCCCCCCTTGATTTGTCTCAATAAAGGGATTCAGAAAATTAAAATGTTATGATTAAAACTCAATTTGTACGTTCCGCGTCAACTCTTTGTCGATTATTGGCTCTGATTTGTCTCAATAAGGGGATTCAAAAAATAAAATTTTATTATTAAAACTCAATTTGTACGTTCCGCGTCAATTTTTTGTCAATTATTGGTTTTATTCAAAGAAAAGAATCGAAAAATAAAAAAATTATGGTCCAAACCCACGCGGCCCGTTTTACTTCCTTTTCTCCCTAAGCTAAAATATCTAGTATACCAACACCGGCTTCCAGTACGTTTGGATTAAAAATTGAGTGACTTTTTTTTTCTTTAATTAATTTTTTTGTCTTTGTTTATTTTGCGTTAAACTTTTGTAGTTTATTGATTCGTCTCAACGAGAGGAATCGAAAAAGTAAAAAATTATGATCGAAACTCATGATTTTTTGAATAAAAATTAAATAAGTAAAAAATTAATCTTTTTCGTAAAAAAAATTACAAAAAAAAAAAAAAAAGATAATGCCTAACCCGACCAGTTCTCCCCCCCCCCCCCCCCCCCCCCCCAAAAAAAAATCTGGAGAATTCAACATTTTAGATTCAGAAAGAAAAGATAATAATCTGCTTTCTTTTTTCCCCTCAATCTGTTCAAATGGTAATCGGGTAAAAAATTAAGATCAAAAAAATAAAAAAATATATGAAACATAGTCCCATAATTTTTTGAATAAAACGAAAATAAGCTAAAAATACAGAATTTTTGACTTATTTTTGCTGTTATTTAAAATAATTCTGAATTTTGATCATAACTTTTTATTTAGGGAAAATGACGGCTCAGGACGTGTTTTGATAATTAATACCTGTCAAAGACAAGCTAAAAACATTTGTTAATGCTGAGAATGTCCTTGGCGGGTATTAATTATCAAAACACGTCCTTAGCTATCATTTTCCCTTTTATTTTTGAATTCCTCTCAACGAGACAAATCAAAAAATTACAAAAATTTGACACAAATTAACAAATGCACAATTTTGTTGGGAATGCGAAGAGAATAATTGAATAAGTGTGTGTGCCTATTTGATTTGTAAAAGTTTTGCTGGTTTCATTTCGTTTGACCCCAAAAAAAAAATGTTTGGCTGATAAAAATGTGACCCCATTTTCTAAAAAAAATTTGAAAATTCCTTTCCCGTGGAGTAAAAGAACGAGAGGGAGAGAAAATTTGGCCACCCTCTGCCATCCATTGCAGCAGAGCCGTTAAAATCCCAAAAGCGAATAATTGCTCTCCAATCCCAAGCTACGGGAATTTAGATTCTCTTTTTGGGTCTTTAGTTTCAACCCATATTGAACGCATTTTTAATCCACCTAAACCCATGTAAATACAGCAGTGCTAGAGGCACAGCAAAAGCTGTACATACAGCTTGTACAGATTCATTTTGGACCCGATTCGGGTCCCATAAAGACGATCGGAGCCGCTCATTTTGTTCAAAATTTGTTTTTTCGTGACCATGTAAAAAATTATCTCAATCCGATATCGGTAAGAACGTTTACAAATCATCCAACTTTGCTTTAGAATTTAGACTAAATTCTAAAGCAAAGTTGGATGAATTGTAAACGTCCTTACCGATATCGGATTGAGTTAATTTTTTACATGGTCACTAAAAAACAAATTTTGAACAAAATAAGCTGCTCCGATTATCTTTGTGGGACCCAAATCAGATCCAAAATGGATCTGTGCAAGCTGTATGTACCGGTTTTGCTGTGCTCATATCATTTCTGTGTAAATATGGGTTAATTAATATGGGTTCAATCCATATTAACCCATTATATAATATGGGCTGGTTGAGTTGGGTTATAAGTAGGCAGATTGGGCGGGTTAAAATAATATGGGTTGAGATTGCCACATCTAATTATTTGTTTCGAAATCAATTAAGTTTTTCAACAGAATGCAGTCTTCATATGAATACTGTGGATTGTGAAACATTTCTAACTGATAAGTCTCAATTGGTTTTGATCCTGCCAAAATAATGGTGGGTGTAGACAGTTCTCGTTGAGGCTACCGGTGGTAATACTGGCATTGGTTTGGCATTCATAGCAGCCGCTAAGGGCTACAAGCTTATTCTAGTTATGCCTTCTTCATTTAGTCTCGAGAGAAGGATTGTGCTCCGAGCTTTTGGAGCAGAGGTGCACATCACAGATATATCAAAGGGCATTGCTGGGGGTTTCCAAAAGGCCGAAGAGATAGTTGAAAGGACACCTGATGCATATTACCTAAATCAATTTGAAAACCCTGTCAACCCAAGGGTACTATATGAATCCATAAATTTTATTGATGTTACCTATCAAATAAGTCCGAAAGTATAAATCTATTACATGAAAAGGTTGACGTAAAAGTTAGTTTCAATTTTCATCCTCTAGATTCATTATGAAACTACTGGACCAGAGATTTGGAAGGGCTCCGCAGAGAAAGTTGATGCTTTGGTTGCCGGGATAGGGACTGGGGGCACTGTCACTGGTGCGGGGCAGTTCCTAAAGGAGAAAAATCCAAATATAAAGGTTTCATAGTTCTTGGGCATGTCTCTGAGTTTAGTTGATTTCGAATTTTCTCATGTCTTGACGTTCTATATATTTTGATTTCCATTCTTTTTTAATGGTCTAAATTAAGGTCTATGGTGTAGAACCAGCTGAAAGTCCCGTTCTAAATGGAGGAAAACCTGGTGAGTAATGCTGCCTTATGTATACTGTTGAATTTTGTCATATGGGTTGATGGTTTTACATTTTTTTCTTATCAATTGCTGTTCCATTTCTATGTGTTTTTTTTTTTTAATGTGTTGCTGGGTTTTGTGAAACACTATGTTTCTTTTCTACTTGGCATTTGCTTGGCCATTAAGGTTCATTTTACTTAAACTATATTGACTTTTAAGAGCATGATGCTATGGGGATTAATGGATTATGCAGTTTTATACTTTCGGTGATTAATATAACTAGTTAAATATGGAAGTGCTTTATGTGGATACATGAGTTGCCATATTGACACCTTAGTTTACAACTATGAAGCATCGACAACTCTAGAGGTCGACGTATTGCAGTGTCGGACACGGGACACGTTGGCGGGAACCCTGATGGGGACACAACAGGGGTAAAAGTGCAATTTTAAAAAAAAATTGGGGGTTAAATTGTAATTTTTTTTAAAAAATTTTGGGGCAAATTGTAATTTTCTAAAATTTTTAGGGGTCAAACTATAATTTTTCAATAGGGTTGTATTGAATTTATGGATGTCATGTTTTGTTTGAATGGTATTGGAACTATGAATTTTTTCGTTTTATCCACATTTTGCCATTTAAACTTGAAAAAATTGAAATAAATATAAATAAATAAATATACACGCGGCGTGTCCTCTGCCGTGTCCGTATCCCCATTTTTTAAAATTCTCATGTCCCCATATCGGTATATGTGCATCATAAGTTTACAATATGAAGTGGTGACAACTACAAATCAAATCTCCTTTTTTATCCAGATTTGAGAGTGCTTTGAAAAAATTCTTGAGACAAATGGAAAAAGTATTTTGGGACGGAGGGAGTATTTTGAAAACGACTCGTAATTGAATAGGTGACACAACTCCGTTTTAGCAGAGTTTTGTAATGTAGCGGCATGTTTTGGTGCAATTCGGTATGTTGACATCAACTTTAATGTTTAAGACTACAACATTCGAGCAACGTATGCCAACTTTCTAGTAGAAGCAGAGTGACCGCTTCGTTTCTGTACCAAAAATAATTAATAAAATAGACTAATTACTACTGTCCAAAAGATAGCAATAAGTACTCTGAGTATCGTCCTCAGGGATTACGAAGGCTAAGTTGCAGCTATTTCAATTGATTTCTAAATTAATTCAGAAAGATATTTGATTGCTGGATTTCGAAAATATTTAAAGCTGAATAAAAATAACCAATAAAAAGTGAGAGAGAGTTTATGAGAGGAAAAATCTAGGGTTTTGAATCCACTCCCGTTGAAACAATATTTATACGATGATAAAGGTTAATTATTCGAATCAATCCGGATATCGTTAGGGTTTGCGGGCAATCACCAAATAGCATGGGGTATCACCTCCTGACACGAACCGTCTAACCAATACGACCCGTCTCTATGGCACGGATTGTCTAATAGCATGGCGCGTCTTACAGAGCATAACCCATTTTACTCAGTTATCAAAAACAATTAAGAACCGTTGTACGAACGGACATAAAAATATAGAAAATCATACACAAAATTCCACAAAGAAAATTCATCCCGCAAATAAATTCTCAAGTCATACAACCACGATTCGAATGATAAAACACTAAATCAAACCATAAGCATCGTTACTCAGAGTTCGAGCTAGCTTCATCTACACCCTAAAAATGAGGAGAGGAGAACATCGCGCTGATCTTTCTGTTGACTGTCGTGACTGACTGCCACGGTGCTTTTGATATGTATGCGCAGCCCACTGTTTTTTTCTCCAGTAATGCGTGTGTCCAAAGCTGTAATTCGTGTCCCTATGTATGAGCTTCTGTAGCCGACTTATATTTTTTTCGTGCCTTGCATGCGTGGCCTCCCCAAGTCCCCAGTAACCCTATTTGTTGAAGTCCAGCTCCACTCCAATTCATAGGAAATTCGATGATTCTCTAATTTCAATTCAATGGTCATGATTATTCTGGTATCTCGAGCCCTAATGCTTATTTGGTATTTTATGAGCACCCAATTATTCTCCAAATATTCCCCAGTGGTCACATTCCCGGCACTAATTTACCAAATTCCAAACATTTGTAAAATTTCATATCATAACTTTGATAATAGATGCAAATTCAAACAACTATCAGATTCACAGGGTTAATCAAAGAACTCCTTTTGCATTTCTTCTAAAACAATTTTTTTTGTAAAAATTATCTCACGTTCAATTACTTACTCTTACGATTTCTTTCTAATCCCATAACTAAATCTTAATTTCAACTTTCTTATATACAAGAATAACTACATCAATGAGCACACGACACGGTGCGAAGCACACATGAAAATACACTAGTATCCATAAAAAAAAATCTCATGAGCTACATAATAAGATAATATCGGAGAAAAATATCATGCTGAAAGAAAAAAAAAATTATTGATATAATATTAGTAAAAATTTCTCATGAGTTATATGATATCGATCTAAAAAAATCCTCATGAGCAATGTAATTTTTTTTTTCAGAGGTAGGTTTAACAGGGAGAAAAGAACCTATTAAAAAAATTAATGAATTTTTTTCCGTCGTTCAAAAAAAAAAAGGACGGAAAAGCATACGCTTATGTAATTGAGAAATATTTGGGGAGTAATTGGGTGCCCGTAGAATACCATATGAGCTTTGAGGCTTGAGTTACTAAGACAATCTTTACCATTAAATTAGAATTGGAGGATTCTCCGATTTCCTATAGATTGGAGAGGAGCCGGACTCTATTTGTTCTACTACGTATGTCAAAGCTGTGGGCAATTAATTCCCACCGCCAAGAATTGCTTAAGCCTCCTTCCACTTGGTCCAACTATCAGTCAAATAGAAAAGTCTTTGGGCCCACCAAACACACTTGTATTGTTCTGCACCCAATTTTACTGTCAAGATCACGTGCACAGTAGGATCATTCATGAGGCCCATCAAAATGTTAGAACCTCACAATACCGGCAGCACAAAAATTAAGCATTAAGTCCCGAGTAACAATATTATAGGACCTAGCAAGGATAAATTAGGGATCGCGTATGTGAACATTTACGCGCCTATCACTTAGCAGTGTGTCTGTGTGTCATCAATCATCATCAGAAATTAATTCCTTGGTCAAGCTTTGTCTTTTTGGTTGGTTTGATCACACTTAAGAAGCTGTGCAGCCTGAGTTTTACGAATTACCTCTTGGATTCCAATCTCTTGTGACACCAAGGCTAGCTCTAACCTATTGAAAAAAGAGGTATGCCTTTGGCCAATCCTCTTCCATAGTTATCAAAACTATCCTGGAAACACTACCTCTAATATGATCGATTGAGGTTGTTGGTAATTTGGTTCAGTTCTTCATATTGTTAGATTTCTTGGAGGGTTCCAACCTAAAACCAATTGGCAATTTCTTGGAGGGTTCCAACCTAAAACACCAATTGGCAATAGGTGGAGTAGCCTCTAAAATTTATTAAGCAAGCTTGGGTGGCTTAGATGAGCGATGTGGGACAAGTCTAACACTCCCCCTCACGTGCAGCCCGGATGCACGTGGAGATAACTGACCAGGAGCTGACTGACTAACTCGCCTGGATGCATGTGGAGGTGACTGACCAGGAGCTGACTGACTGACTGACTCAGGCGACAGAAACTTTTCCACGAGAGGTGAGGCCACCCAAGACCTAGCTCTGATACCATGTTAGATTTCTTGGAGGGTTCCAACCTAAAACCAATTGGGAATAAGTGAAGTAGCCTCTAAAATTTATTAACCAAGCTTGGGTGGCTTAGATGAGTGATGTGGGACAAGTCTAACACATATCGAATGCAACAGCAGTTTTGTTTTTGTGTTATTCTCAAATTGTTTTGAAAAATAAAAATTACTCTGTTATTCGTTTTCTTCTTAATTAATGAAGCAGTACTAAATAGAGCAATATTCTGTCATCTTGAATGTTTCATAATGGGAAGCTTGCTTTCATGTTGAAGGTCCCCACAAAATCCAAGGAATCGGTGCTGGTGTGATCCCTCCAATTTTGGACTTCAACATTCTTGATGAAGTTGTTCTAGTAAGTCCACATTTTAGCATTGGGCACTTAGTTTTAATAGTATTTGCAGTTTTCTAATTGTGCTACAGTTTTCATCTTGTGAAGTATAATCATAGATGGGACATAAAATCAGAAATTTGTGATTGTAAGCTAAGTAGAGAACTCTTGCATTCAGCAGATCACTGGAAGCTTTGCTATCTTATATCAAGTTGGTAACAGCATATGGTGATTATTTCTCCATTTAAGTTTCATGGGAGCTTAGTAGTATGATAAATTTGAAGCATATAGTTGCAACTGGCCATAAAAAAGCTTGCTGATAGGGCTTGTTTTGTTGCTAGAGCGCTTAGATATATGTGAAAAAGGACGAGGAGAAGAAGCAGCTTAAGAAGGGAGAAAAAAGCTTTAAGAGAAAGCAACAGAGAACTGTCTTGTTTGCTCTCTGCTCACCCTTTGTGTTAAAAGACAGCTGGTCGGGTCGTTTCCGTACCAAATTTAATTAATAAAACAAAACAATTACTACTACTCAAATGAACAGTGGTAAGTATTCCGAGTATCGTCCTCAGGGATTACGAAGGCTAAATTGCAGTTGTTCTAATTAATTTCTAAATTAATTCGGAAAAGGATTTGTTGTTGGATTTATAAATTATGCAAACTAAAATTAAAGACGATAGAAAAGCAGAAAATAATTGATGGGAAAAAGTTCTAGGGTTTCGAATCCACTCTTTCACCTCGTAACCTAAATATGTTTTGATTGTAGATCATATATTCGAATCAATCCGGATATCGTAGAATTGCAAGCCCTAGCGATACCTCCTAAAAATAATTTATGAATCACCAATCGGCATGGACTATCTCCGCCTAGCACGAATCGTCTTATCAGCACGACTCGTCTTACGTAGTATAATCCATCTAATCAGTTATCACAAAACAATTAAAACTGTTGTATGAACTTTCATAAAACCTAGAATTTCATACACAAGATTTGCTGAAAAGAAGCAATATCATAAATAAATCCTTAAAAGTCATACAACCGTGATTCGAATAATAAAACCTAAATCAAAACATAAAAGGGTTACTCAGAATTTGAGCTTCATCTACACCCTAGAATAGGGTTTAGCCGGCCATTGGGAAACGAGACTTGGATGATGGTTTAATTCTCCCTTCCATTTAATCTATATCCGCCGTTGCCGTCGTCCCACCAAGAACCCCAGAAGCTGCCTCGACCAAAACCAATTTCTACGTTCAATTCCGAAACCCCGTTCCACGTTTCAAAACCTCACTCGTTCCAGCCTCCCTGCCGAAGTCAATCCTTTTTCATTATATAGGGTTTCAAGTATTAATTACACATAGGCCCTTGAACTTCGTGCTTTAATAGATTAGCAATTCAACTTCGAAGCTCTTTACACTTTGACCCCAAACTTCCATTAAACTTTTCATTTTATCCAATATATTGGACAACGAGCTCGAACAACCTACAAACAAAATAAAAGCAAAATAAATAACAGATAACAAATATAAATAACTAACAAGTGCAGTTTGGAGGGCCAAAATATCAATATTTCGGCACTTATCAACAGCAAATCCCTTGTCAGGTAAAATAAAATTGCTGATATCTAAGAAACTTCTCAAGGCTGAAGATTGTATCACAACATGCTCATTTCTAGCTTGCCCAAAGTGTCACTACAAACACTTCTCAAGGTTGAAGATTGTATCACAACATGCTCATTTCTAGCTTCCTAATTTTTCTAGCTAAGTTTATGGCCCATATGGAAAGCTTTGGATTTCAAATGAAGGGATTTGCACCCTTCGATCAGAATAGCTCAAAGTTAGATTTGATGGGTAACATAAGGATTTTGATCTTGAGTTTGAGTTTGAGTTTGAGTTTGAAAGCTCTATATTTGATGGAGTTATCAAATGGCGGTGGCCGGTGGGTTGAAATCCTCACGTGGTTGTAGATTTGTTTCTCAAAGTGGTGTAAGCCCTGAAAGTAAGACTGGATGACAACTACATTAGATACGGGATGTTTAAAGCATCCTTGACCAACTTCTGTGTAACAGCACATTAGGCCACGTGCACACCCTAGTTTCGTAGGAATGGCCTAACGCAAAAGCCGTTAGAGTATCTGGGATGGCGCTTCTTCTAGAGCTCAATATCCAACTTTTAAGTGGAATATTGTGGATATCAGTATGGGAAGTGTACCTTTCATGGCCTTCCAGGGATATGGAGGGCGTAGCCTTTCATGGCTCTGTTTTCCCTTTCTATACTTATTGAATAAAAGGGCTCTTTTGAATGTGTTCCATTAGTTGTTCTAGTTTTTCATTGTCATTCTAAAGTGAGGTACCATCTTGAGGTTGAACTCGTGCCTCCAACTGATTGCCTTCAGGAATTAAATATCATTCCTATTTTATTCTTACGCGTTTAACATGGACCTTGTCAGAAATAACTAAAGAGACATAGATAGAGAATTTATTGGAGACCGTGACCCTAAAACAAACAAGGCCATATTGTTTATACCAAGAAATAATAACCAATATACAATTATTAATTCTAATGGTGGCATAGTCATTTCTAGTCTAGAAAAGCAAGGGTTGTGGTTTCAAGCCAAATCACTTACTACTTGATTTGAGTTTTTTTGGTGAGAAATGGAGAGAAAAAGTACAAAAGTAAAATGTTTTGATTGGCCCACCTCACCAAAGATGGTGAGATTTGGTGTGAAAGGGCTCTCTTTTCTTATGTCACCCTTTCGCACCATCTAAAGAGGCTGTTAATCGGATAAAGAACTAGTGAAAAAAGGGATGTTGGAGGAAGGAGATGGGAGTGGTATGAGAGAGGTCTAGGATGCTTTGATATTTTTTTTTCCCTTAAATTACTCCATTTTCCCTTCTTTTTTATTGGAAAAAAAGATAATTCATCTCTATCTACATTCATTGCAAAGGTTTGAACGCAGCTTCATGAGTGCAATATTGTTCACCCTCCTTAAAAGTGGATGAACATTACCCTCCTTATTGGTTGAAATAATGTAAGTCCTACCCGTGCAATACACTTTTTGAAAAGCATAACATCATTTTTGTGATGGGATCCACACTTTATGGTGAGAACCACACCATTTCAACCAATAGAAAGAAGGGTAATATTCACCCTCTTAAGTGGAGGGTGAACAAAACTCAACTCAGCTCCATTGTTAAAACAGTTTGTGTAGTTTCTATCAATGAGGTTCCCCAGGATCTACTTGGCTTTTTGGTTAGCAATATAAACCAAATCAAAATATTACCCAGAACCCGGAACCAACAGAGTGTGGAGGACCGACCCATGGTGCTCCAGGGCCTTCTCCAACTTGAATGAGTGATGGAGAAGACCCTAGAGCACCACATGGCGGTGCTCCAGGAGCAGTAATAATTTTCAGATACAACATAGCAGAGCAACAGGAAAAGAGGAAACAAAATATTCCATCTGACACGACAAAATAATCAGGAAATAATTCAAGACAAAGCTGCAGTAGTCGAGTACTGCCCACCAACCTACAAAAACTGTTCCAGTTTCAATGGCGCTGATCATAGCCCTTGAATATTTAGCTTAAAGATTAAATATTACCAAGTTTCTAACAGATGGGCATATTTATTTCCCTACCATCCAAATTTAACTTTTATTAAAAAAATAGAACATTTTTCTGGTCCTCTAGGTGCTCCAAAAAGTTCAGAACAAACATACGAGCAAAAAAATAGCAACAACGGTGCCTATTGGTACAGCCAAACCGAGCCTTGCATTTGAACGAGCGTCTCAGTTGTAGTCGTCTTGGCAGCTGAACTATGGGTAATCCCCAAAAGTAATTTTACACCTTGGCTAACAAATTTACACTGCCTGGTATCCTACGAGGATGTATGCAAAACAAATCCTCAGGAAACGTACACAATAAGAAACTGAAAGGGGTGGAGAATGAAACCATCAAACATTGTCTGGCCAGAATTCCCCGAAAAAGGCCCGCTCAAATTCCTTCTCTTGCAACCGTTGTCTTGCAACTTCTTCGTCCTTTTAGATATAGCCTTCGCTTTCTTTCCAGAAGACACCTAACAATAGAAGCTGTATGGTCAGCACTCAACAGCGATGCACGAAAGATCAAAGCAACAGTAGTGTGTACGTATGTAGACATAATAGAAAACTAATCAGTGCATTCAAGTTGACCACAAACTCGTAAAGAACACCAAAAAACTAGAAAGTCTGCTGATATTTCAAATACTCCATGCACATAAACTAGAAACTATTTTATGCTTACGCGTTTAACATGGACCTTGTAATTTCTCGATGTGGGACTTCAAAACAAAAGTGAGCCTTTAGTTCTCTCTTTTTTTCCTGCTTGCTGCTCATTTAGGCAGATGCATTTGCCACTCTTTCTTCATGTCCATATTGATACGGGATTACAGCCAAGAGTCCCAATTCGTTTTCTTTGCTCGTTATCTTGCTACCCCAACTCAAAATTCGTATTATCACTAGCGTACAAATGTTCTATACCTGCCTGCTAAACTTAGAAACTGATTCAATTGGACGAAATGAAAAGCCTCTAGGGGTGCTAGATAATTCACCGAAACATTCACCGAAACAAACACGATGGCAATTAATCTGAGAAAACTCCCACCGGAAACAGCCGCGGAAACCCAGAAGAAACTTTCATTCTTTTCCATCTACACTTTTCTTTCATTTCTTTTCATTTCCTCAAGTTCCAAACAGGCCCTTAAACTCTGCTCAAAACTTGTGGAAAGGAAAAAAAAATGGACAAAATAATTAAGAGAGAAAGTAGAGGAAAGGTTGGAGAGAAAATAGGAGCAAAATTGAATTCATTTTGTTACTTTCCCTTCTCTTCCGCAAGTTCCAAACAAAGTACTATAGCAAAAACTAGAACAGTTGGTAGGTATTCGGAGAGTAGATTGACTGTTTTCTGCTGATGGGTCTCTCTCTCCTACCAGAGAAGACAAATCAGGCAGCGGAAACCCAGAATTAAGTAACACAATCTTTACATCTAGTCCTTCGATGATAGCTTTCTATCAAGCAAGCACACAAACAGTTGGTATGCAGTCATTTCTCTCCAAAAAATTCCTGGGTATGAGAATTGAGGAGCACAATCTTAACATGTATTTCGGTGATGGCTGGCTTTCTCTCGAGCAAACAATCAAACAGTCGGTATACAGTCATTTCTCTCCAAAAAATTTGTGGGTATTTAGAATTGAGGAGGGGCCGCGGCAGAGCGCAGGCCCAGCTACCAGAAATTAAGACGTACAGTCTCTCAACAGAGGAGAGATGTTAGGCGAGTGCACTTTCAGTATGTGCAATGAAAGCCACACACTTAGGCCATGAGCCTTCTTGATCACCCATCGACCACGTCCGGGTATGTAATTTTAAACCCTTCCTCCAGAGTTGAGTTTTGTTTACCCTCTAGGATGGACATTATCTTCCTTCTTATTAATTGAAATGACATGAATCTCATCACAAAGTGATGTTATGCTTCTCAAAAAGTGTATTACATACAATTTCCACCAATAAGAGAGAGGATAAATAAGAAGGTGAACAAAATTGCACTCCTTTTCCCACCTCCTTTTTTATACAGCCACCGTTGCTCTCCTCTTTCCCTCAGTAAACGATGTGGGACAACATTTGCACACACTCTCTCTCTCTTCTTACCAAAAATATGCATTTGCTCTCTCTCTCTCTCTACCCTACAGCCCCTCCAAGAAAGAAAGCCCTCAGCCCCAACAGGTTAGTCCGTTTAGTTGTGGGTTTGTTCTGGTATAATTGATCCGGATTTGGTATAATTGATCCGGATTCGATTCTTGGGGTCAGACATCAAGAAAGGAATTTCTAGTGTGGATAGTTTGTCTTTGACCGGACTGAGAAGGAGATTAGTCGAAATACGCGTAAGCTGACCCAAAAAAAAAGAAAGAAAGAAAGCTTCCACTTCATTTTAAAATTCAGCGACCAATAATGAAAGAATTAAAAACAAAATCCTGAATCCCGCTAGAATGCGTCACTCGTTATGCAAATAATGAGAGCATAAAAAATAAAATCTGAATTCAGTGTTATGCGTCAGTCGTTATGCTTCGGATTATATTGAAAATAATTTTAGATCTATGAAAATATTTGGATAATATATGCATAGTAGTTATTTGAAGTATAATTGGAAGAAAGAAATTTTGATTTTCTTTTTACCTTCTTCCCTTGCGTAGGATTGGTAATTAATATTCATTATTATTACATATAAAAGTCTTATGAAAAAATAGCCCATAATTTTTTCATAAAAAATTTTGGGTTAAAATTGTGTGCTTATTTACTTCACATATATGTAAGCCCTATTTTATTGGAAGTTTTAAAAAAATAGTTTACAAAATTGTCTCATCGCATTAAGTTACATCTCATGCAAAGTACTATATACTAGTAGTGTATATAATTAATCTAAAAATTAGAATAAAAAATTACTCCAAGTGGGTTAATGGTTATTTAAGATTACTGAAGTAAGAAGTAAGGGATAAGTTTGTAGTAGTGTTTTCAAAGTAATTTGAGGATGTCATCAATCCGTCAAATGAAAATGCAAAAAGCTCATCTGGATTGATTTATGGGTTGTGGCATAATATACTTTGAAATTAACACTCACACTCAAATTGCAAAACGCAAAAATCGAGCTCCTAAATAAGGGTCATCATTGGGCCGGGTCGGGCGGGCCCAACCCGCCAAGTCACTACCCAAGTCCGTCCACGGGCCGGGTCGACCGGGCTTTTACTTTTTTGCGGGCCGGGCTACCTACCAAAAATTGAAGCCCAACCCCGGCCCACAGGCTAGCCCAATTGATGGGCTAGCGGGCCAAAAACCGAGCAGGCCAACGAGCAGGCCGAAAGCCGAGCAGGCTTAAATTTCCTTGGGCAAGGAAAAAAAGAAAGGATTTTGTGGGATTTTGGGCTAATGGGTGGGCCTGTGGGCGGGCTCACGGGCCGGGTCTACAGGCGGACCGAGTAAAAATTCATAGGCCCAAGCCTGCCCAATACAAACTACGGGCCAACCAACCCATTTTATGGGCTCGGGCTGGATAAAAGCCCGATGGGCTGGGCGGGCAGCGGGCCTTTGGGCTAAATGATGACCCTTACTCCTAAACATCCTTTAATAGAGAGTGGAGTGGAGTGCAGTTGGTGTCTCTCTTATACTCGCATGCACATAGGCAGGGCCGGCTTTAAGATTCTCGGAGCTTAAGACGAACTTAAGAGCAAGGATGGAGACAGAGGGGGGCTAGTAAGGGCAGTCGCCCCGCCTACGGTTCTAAAAAAATACTACTATTACATTGGAAAAAAAAAAAACTTATTATCAAAATGTATAGTCTTGTCCCTCTCCAAAAATATAGCTCGCCTCTCCTACGCGTCATGTCAGTAGTAGTGAATAAATACTCATTGCAAGATTTTTCAATGAGCCAAGTTCCACATTATACACTAAAATCGATGGAGACGTCTACGAAATCACCAATAAATATCCATTATAAAGAGACGTTACCAAGTCTGAGCTACTTTATGCATGGCCCCTGATTGCAAGACTTTTTCAACAAGTTCTATTTTATGATAATGACACTGAATTGACTTTGATAAGTCTTTGCATGCTAGCTATTGTATAGAGTGGTAAGGACATGGCCAAATCCCTAATGATAAAACATGAGGTTCTCAATCAATGGTTGCAAGATTTTTCGAAAACAAAACAGAGATGGAAAAATGAGGAGATGCTATTCTTGTCTATCCTTTGAGAATAACATATATATTCTCCAAGTCTTTTGTGGCTCTACGGAATCCAAAGAAATATGACATGAGTGATCGTAAGATTTTTTGAAAAAGTCAAGTTCACATTGTTATCGACAAACAAAACCAGAGATGGAAAGATGAGAAGATGCTATTCTTGTCTATCAATTCTGAAATGACATATATATGCATGCCAAGTCTTTTGTTGCTTTACGGAATTAAAGTAATTGGCCGTTATTGATCGTAAAGATTTTTGATAGCAAAGTCAAGACTCACATTGACCCATACTAACGTAAACCATGGACAGAAAGATGGAAAAGACTCTTCTATCGAAACTGATAACTCTGGCGTGCTACCTTGCTAATTTATTGTCACATCGTATTTGGTCCCCCAAAGATATATTAGTCTAGGTGCATACACAAGGATGGAGTTAGGGGGTCTAGTAGGGGTAGCCACCACAACAAGAATTTTAGAAAATGCAATTATTATATGTACAGAAAAGAGAAGATTTATATCTAAACTGATAACTCTGGCGTGCTACCTTGCTAGATTTATTGAAGAAGAGATCCAACATCTATATTAGGTCCCATTCGGAACAGATAATATTAGTACTTAGGTGTATACAGAAGGCATGGAGTTCAAGGGGGTCAAATAAGTATGGGTATGCACCATATTTCTACCAATATGGATCTTATTTGATAGATCTTATCAAGATCTTTTATACGGTGCAAAAAAAAATAAAAAATAATATTTTTTATTTACATTATTTTTGAGTTTGAAAATGTAAAATAAGTACTTATTTTTAAGAATGTATTCTGGAACGGGTAGTCTTTTTCGTACTCCATATGTGTGGGTGGCAAATTAGATCCAAACCCATTAATAAACCCAAACTCACCCACTAAAAATTAGACCCAACTCAACCCATTAATTAGTTGGGTTAAAATGGGTCCAACCCATTTAATCCATTTATTAATTGGATCTTAATTGCATATCAATTGAATGAACTTAAATAATCTAATAAGTCAGAAATATAACCCACCAAAAAAATACACTAACGACCGCATAAAACATTCCGTCACGCTGAAAGACAATCCACGTGTTTTACCTCCAATCGTGGCCTGGTTTGGGAGAAAAGATTATCCACTGCAATCGGCACATTGCCAATCGTCACACTTGGTTGATACTTCACCCACATAAATCTTCAAAATAGGTTTTGCACCGCGCTCGTTTTTCATCGGACAATTTCGAACATATCCATAAAAAACATAAAAAATATTCTAAAATTACAAACACTTACACAAATTTACTCACATTCACATTGGGACCCACACACACTACACCTCCAGTGTGTGTGGGACCCACCAAAATATGTGAGTATGTGAGTGTGTGTGTAAAGTGTTTGTATAAAAATTGAAAAACAAATCTATATTCTCATCAATGCACTTTCCTCCGTTACCGTAACATTTTGTTTAGAAAGATGGCTTTATAGTCATACTCACGCTCTAGCTTTTGCTCATACATGCACACACATTTTGACTGTGTTTTCTTTGGACCTATAAAACTAAGGGAAAATGACAGTCAATGACGTCTTTTGATAATTAATACATGTCAGGGACATTTTCAGCATTACCAAATGTTCTTAGTTTGTCCTTGACGGATATTAATTATCAAAACACGTTCTGGACCGTCATTTTCCCTAAAACTAACAACTCTCTCTGTGCAAGGTCCACAATAATTTTGTTGTCCAATTATTACATACATTTCTCAAAAAAAATTTCGCTCATTAAAGAAAAAAATTTTACCTTTAATAGAAAAGAAATTAACCGTTGTTGCTGCTATTGTGCTTTCAGGTGCTGTCCCGTCTTTTTCCATTTTCAAATGAAAAAGAGCAAAGGATAATATGGTAATTTTAGTGTACATGGGTATTTTAGTCATTTAGATATATAGAGGTAATATTGTCATTTTAGTGTACATGATAATTTAGTCATTTTAGAATTTTAATATATATGTAATTGGGTTAATGGGCGGGTCGGGTTTGATTTTAAATAAATGGGTTGGGTTGGGTTGGGTATGGGTAATTGAGCTCTTAATTAATGGGTCTAAATGGGTCAATGACTTATTAAAGACCCAACCCACTTCTAACTTACCCATTTTGACCCAAACCCGCCCATTTGTCATCCCTATTCATATGCAAACGACAAACATCATTTACTATAGTTTTTATTATGTTATTTTAATTTTTCCTAGAGTTGATAACTATTCATATTGCAATGCATGGTTTTTTTAGTATACATTTAATTTGCGGAGTCGGGGATACTGCCAACCAGGGGTACTTGGCAACGGTGTTAAGTGGTCAATCCGGCCGTTTATGTACTTGGATTATACCCCAATCATTCACATTTTGCCACTATTGGGGTAAAATCCTGGTTCCGTCCCTGCTTAAGAGGCCCCTAAGACTTGAACCATGTACCTCTTGGATAGAGAAATTAAACTTTTCCACTAGGCTAGCTAGCTAATTTGTAATGTCAGTGCTACATTAATATATGAAATTAACTTTTCCACTAGGCTAGTCGTATTCTAAGTCAGTGCTACTTAAAATATTTAAGATTAGCATAGGATTCCATGGGCCTAATTTTGATCCAAAATTCAGGGGCTTAAATCTGCCGCCTTGCTCATCTCGACTCAGAGCCGGCCCTGCACATAGACAGAGTTTGATTATTGTAAGCACTCATCCCTCTCCCCAAACCCCCTTAGATAGAGTAAATTAGATTTATCAAGGAAAAAAAAACCATCCCCTAATAAAATTGGTTTAAGTAAAGCAGTAGGGATAGAAGAAAGAAGAAGAAAAAGGTATAAAAATACCTTGTGGTGGTAGATTCAAAATGATTTTGTCAAAGTCTATGTGTTCGTGTCAAAATGAGCATATTACAGTGCTAAAAGTTTACAAAATAACAATTTCGTTGCTTCCGTTTGGTGCGATAGGTGGAAAAATTAGTCAGGTTTGGTGACAGGGCACTGTTTTTTGTTTTTGTTTTCCCTCAATATTGTTTACATCAATGGATTAGCGGGGTGTTAATAGGTTAGTCCACAAGGATGATTTCTAAGACTATCCATAGCTCTGAATTCTAAACGCCCACGACGGAGCTCGAACCCTGACTGTTGGTCCAAATAGCAACCCAAGCAGGGGTGTGAATTGGGTATCTCAAATATAATGTGGAATTTAAGAACTAATTGCAATCTACTCAACCACAATTCCAATTTCAATGATATACTATTCTACTCATGCAATATTGATATGCAAAATTGAAAATAAAGAGAGTAGGGAAGAGAGAATCAAACGCAAGGATTTATAGTGGTTCGGTCCGCAACTTCACGACCTAGTCCACTCCCCAAGTGTCCAACTCGGAATTTGCTGCATTATCTCCAATAGTTACAATCTTCTAGCTTCGCGGGTACTAGATAACCTTTACAACGAGCAATCTATCCTTAATTGCTCCGACTAATTTTGACTCCGGTGCTAGTCACACCTAACCCAACTAGTTTTGACTCCGGTGCTAGTAACACCTAACTCCAAGTGATTTTCTCTCCAAAACCACTCACAAAAAGTAATCACTCACAAGAGTATGAATAAGGATGTACAATCCCTTTTACAATAAAGATCAAAATAAGAGCTCTCTCACACAAATGTAAAACTATCAAAGGTTAAGAATAGAGCATGAAAGAGACTGATGTATTCTTTGAAGTATTTCTCCGAAACTCTGTTGCGTAATCCTTACTTCCCTTTATATACTCCAAGAATGCAACCAGCACATCAATTGCTTCCATCCAAATTCCACTAGCCGTTAGGACAATCTTCTAGTCAACAAAAATGTAGCCAGTCAATATGTTGTTTTCATTTCTTTTCTGCAATAGCCATTAGAGATAATTAAGCTCTCAGGTAATCTTCAATCTTTCTCATTGATTAGCATTTGCTTTTCATAAAATCCCTCGTAGCCAATTAAAAATTAGGAGAGGATTTGTCCTTAATCTTCCTCCTTTCAATTTATCTTAACCATTGAAGATAGTGATTGGGTGTAGCAATCTTTTCATGTGCACTTCAACCAAATCCTACAAAATAAACATTAAGGTATTCCAAATATCAAATTGAGGATGACAGAATTTGACATGCCGGTAGATTTGCTCTAAAAAGAAGGCGTATTGAGAGAAATAACCTTTTCCTAATGAATGAAAGGGATTGGGACATTCTATAGTGCAAGACCCTGTAAGGCATCCTGTAGGGCACACACAGGCCATCGATCTTGACAGTGAATGGTTGAGATACGATTTTTAATTATGACCGCAAAGAATCATTTATTATCGGTCATAATTGATTTTGGTCTGGATAGTTCATTGATGAGATCGACGGCTATGTGTCACCCTACATGCGCACTACATAGGGGTACTGTAGTGCACCCCGGATCCGAATGAAAGATGTTGTTTCTCTTTTTTTTTTTTTTTAGCTGTTTGGACTTTGTAGGTTGTCTTTATTCAAATTTTTATTCGTATTTTTAAATTTTGTGTCAAATTTTTGTAGATTATTAATGTGAAAAAGTTAAAAATTATGATTTTTAGCCAAATATTTAAGATAAATAAAGCTCAAAAAGTCTGGCTTTGGTAAAAGTAAAAAAAAAAAATGCTTTTTAGATTCCTCTCGTCGAGACAAATCAATTGCGTTTTTTTTAACAAGTACATAATGCCGAAAAAGCCCAAACTCTAGGATAAACAACACCTACGTAGGGTAATGAATGCTACCCAAGAAAATACACTTCTTTCCTCGCCAACTAATGAATCAAAAAGTGGAAAGTCTCCCAATGCTCCTACTCACACAGCATATACACACAGATTGTGTGCAGTGTGAGGCCCACTATGAACTGTTCAATAATTGAAATAATTTTTTTCAAGGGTTCTCGCAAAAAAATCAGCAAATTTCAATACCGATTAGTGCTCTATCCAATCATTTAAGTTTTTATTCAGATTTCAAGACAATGAAAAGTTAGATAGTTGGATCGAGCACTTATAAGTATCGGGTTGAGCTGATTTTTTGCAAGAGCTCTTAAAAAAATATTTTACATTTAATGAACGACTCGGATCATCTATGTGGGACCGATAGTAGACTCCACACAGTGATCTTTGCACGATCTGTCAAAAGTCTGTGTCAACATACTTACTGTTTTTGTATTGTTCACCTCATGACCCAATTTTATTCAATAATCAATTGATTGTTTTTTTTTTCGTCAAGCCGAAAATAATAATCAATTGACTGTATGATGTATAGGATATAATAGTATAGTAACAGTATGGGAAAGTTTACAATACACACCTCTTAAAAAGGTGTACCATATGCACCTATTTTAAGATTAATTCATAACATTTTAGTATGTTTCGTAACTTTTGTTATAGTTTTTATAACCTTTTAGCAGTATGATTCGTAACATTTTCATTATGATTCATAACATTTTGGTGTATCTCGTAACCTTCATACGATTCGTAACTTTTTAGCAATTCGATTCGTAACATTTTCCCTACAATTCATAACATTTTGGAGGTGCATATGATACACACTCAAATAAGGAGTGTGTTTTGTAGTCTTTCCTTAGTAGTATATAAAGCAACAAAATGGATAGCATGCATAGTTACAGATGCATACAAGAAGCCCTGTCTCAGAAGAAGTGTGAACGCCCCAAACGGTATTGCAATTGCTCACTCATTTGGTCACTCATTTCATGAAAGCAAGCATCCTAGTTTCACAACTCTGTAGTTCTTTCTTCCTTATAAATTTTTCTTTTCATGTTTATGCATTTTCTGCTCTGGAATATTCTAAATGAATTCTAATAGCATTGTGTATAGTGCTAGTTTGTCCATAGCACCATCCGAAACCTATTGTATGGTGTTTCAACCACAAATTTGCATAATTAGTGCACAGTCAGGCTAGCGGTGTTTTCTGTTGATTAAATTTTTGATTGGATTTTTGAATTCGTATAGCACATTCATTGTTCGGCTTTTTTCATAACCTGTCATAATTCCATAACAAGTCTTGATTTGTGGTAAGTTATTTGGGGGTTTGGACTGTTTAATTTCTTCGAATATATGCATTTTAATATTCACTGGCTGAAAGTCTTCGTTGGCTACTTGTATCAATCCTTGGATTATCTTCCCTTTTTTTTTTTTTATCGGCAATCCTTGCATTATCTAAGGAAATTTGTCTTGGATGGAAATTTGTTGAAGGGGTGACACTCTAAGTCTGCAACTATCCTAAGTTGCATAGATCTTAAGCTTGATCCTCTCTTTCTTTGAAGCATCTATATTCTATTTCCCAAATTGGTTATTGTTGGTTTGCATTTATGCTTGTCTTGGTTCTTCTTGAAACCTCTTAAAGGACAAAAGCTTTCATCTTTGTCCAACGATTGATATAGCCGACCTCAAGTGATTGGAACAAAAGGCTCGGTTTGGTTTGGTTTGGTTTGGTAGGTTGTCTTTATTCAAATTTTTATTCGTATTTTTTAATTTTGTGTCAAATTATTGTAGATTATTAATTTGAAAAAGTTAAAAATTATGACTTTTAGCCAAATATTTTAGAAAATATTCAAGATAAATAAAGCTCAAAAAGTACAGTAAAAAAAATTAGATTCCTCTCGTCGAGACGAATCAATAATTCACAAAAATTTAGTGCAAAATTAATAAATGCATTTTTTTTAACAAGTAAATAATGCCGAAAAAGCCCAAACACTAAGATAAACAACACCTAAAAATGAGATTTTTACGAAAAAATACAGGGAGAATTAAATAAAATGAGATTTGTTTTTTTTGGATAAATAAAGTGAGATTTGTTGTTCAAACTAAACAGTAAGCTATGAACACATCAACCAGCTAAATGCTACATGAAAAACCATGCTTGGTGAGATGGTTTGCTCATTTCCCCTCTCTGTGGAGACCAAAGTTCGAGTCCCACGCGGAACAGAGTTTAGAGTTCCAGAGTTATGGATAATCTCTGAGCCTCCTCGTTACTAATTTCCCTTTAACCTCCGGAAACTATAAAAAATGACCAAACAAAAAAAAAAAAAAAACTAAATGCTACCCAAGAAAATGCACTTATCCTCTTTTTCACTTCTCTTCTTTATTCTTCAAATCAGAGAACTCATTCTCATGGAATGAGTTTTGAGTTTCTCGGCCAAACAACCAAAATGGAAAAAAGAGAAACTGAAAACGGGAAAATTGGTCTGCCAAACACCGCCTTACTTTCCCCGCCAACTAATGAATTAAAAAATACTCCTACTCACGAAGTCATCCCTGACCCTGTGGAAAAGTCTCCTCCTCTCGATGTCATCCTTGTGGAAAGTCTCCCAACGCTGCTACTCACATAGCATATATACACAGATTGTGTGCACAGATCCAGTGTGAGGCCTACTCAAAATCTCACACAAATAATTTGAACCGTTCAATAATTGTAATACATTTTTTTAAGGGTTCTCACAAAAAAAGAAGAAGCAAATTTCAATATCTATAGTGCTCGATCCAATCATCTAAATTTTTATTCAGATTTTAAGACAATGAAAAATTAGATAGTTGGATCGCATACTTATAAATATCGGATTGAGCTGATTTTTTGCAAGATCTCTTAAAAAAATATTTTACATTTAATGAACGATTCGGATCATTTGTGTGGGACCGATAGTGGACTCCACACAATGATCTTTGCACGATCTGTGTGTCAAAAGTCAGACTTACTGTTTTTGTATTCACCTCATGACCCAATTTGTTCAATAGTCAATCAATTGACTGTATGATGTATAGGATATATAGTAGTATATACAGCAACAAAATGGATAGTATGCATAGTTACAGATGCATACAAGAAGCCCTATCTCAGAAGAAGTGTGAACGCCCCAAACGGTATTGCAATGGCTCTGGTTTTCTTCCAATTTCTTGAATATCTGAGTTGTTTGGTCTCTCATTTCATAAAAGCAAAAGCATCCTAGTTTCACAACCCTCGAGTTGTTGTTATTTCACTTTAATCCACTTTTGATTCCTTGATGTTGTGTTGCTTTTTTACCATTTTTGATGGGTTATCTTTCTTCCTTTGTTAAATTTTCTTTTCATGTTTATGTATTATCTGCTTTGGAATATTCTTTATGAATTGGGTGTTTAAGAAAAAAAAAGTTGCCTTGCTTTGTTGGTTTTACTTTTTTGTGTCTGAAAACAATCTAATGGTTATATTAGCTGGTCAAAACCCGGTGATAATTTGTTGGAAATCTTATTCATTGGAGTGTTTGTGAGATTTTGTTTTGTGAACTTTCAAATTTTAAGAAATTTGATGTTATTCTGAAACCTTCATTTTTTCCATTAATGGTCATGGGAAATTTTATTACATTGTGTATAGTGCTAGTTTGGCTATAGCATCATCCGAAACCTATTGTATGGTGTTTCAACCACAAATTTGCATAATTAGTGCACAGTCGGGCTAGCGGTGTTTTCTGTTGATTGGATTTTTGTATTCGTATATCCCATTCATCGTTCGACCTTTTTCATAACCTGTCATAATTCCGCAACAAGTCTTGATTTGTGGTGAGTTATTTGGGGGTTTGGACTGTTTAATTTCTTCGAATATATGCATGTCAATATTCACTGGCTGAAAGTGTTCGTTGTCTACTTATATCAATCCTTGGATTATCTTTTTTTATTGGTAATCCTTGCATTATCTAGGCGAATTGTCTTGGATGGAAATTTGTTGAAGGGGTGACACTCTAAGTCTGCAACTATCTTAAGCTGCATAGATCTTAAGCGTGGTCCTCTCTATCTTCGAAGCATCTATATTCTATTTCCCAAATTGGTTATTGTTGGTTTGCATCTATGCATGTCTTGGTTCCGCTTGCAACCTCATAAGGACAAAAGCTTTCTTCTTTGTGTTGCTCTACCACAGTTTTCTTAGGAAATTATAAGTCACAAATGGGACTGGTTGATATTACGATCCTTCGTCTGTGGTGTTAATACGTGAATATTGTTACAGTGTAGGAGCTGTTTTCTTGGTTAGAACTATGGAGCTGAAAATTGTTCACGAGGTCCATGTCAGTGAATGAGACAGCTGATTGTCAAATACGGGAATCTCTTTAGCATATAGTACATATCACTTTGTTTCTGCTCAGGGATTAATGGCATGAACACTCGATAGAAGTTTGTGCCTGCACTTGTTCATTTATCTGACTATATATTCCTCTCAGAATGTGCAATGGCTTGTTGCACTCATCTATAGAACCATCTTTAGGTTTCTTGAGATGCCTAATTAGATTTTAGTTTATTTATAGTAATTTGGTGTCTGTAACCTTGGAAAGGTTTGCTAAACCATAAGATTTCCAACTCTCTCTCTCTCTCTCTCTCTCTCCATTTGTTTATTAGTATAATAGTATCAATGACCGTTTCATTTCTCATTCTTCAAATAGTAATTTGAAGAGAGAATTATGGAAGGCAAGTGTGAAATCGCAAAAGACGTTACTGAGGTAAGTTTGTATCATTTGATGAACTTTCTCCGTGGTTCTATGTCTCCTTGATGTGAATTCACTAGGAATTTTTCTATACATGTTTTTTCATTATGCAGTTGATAGGGAATACCCCAATGGTATATCTCAACAACCTTGTGGATGGTTGTGTAGCTCGTATTGCAGCCAAGTTGGAGATGATGGAACCCTGCTCTAGTGTGAAAGACAGGTTAGTCTTCTTTCTTTTCTTTCTTCCTTTCCTTCCCTTCTGGATTTGATTTGTTCTGTAAGAACTGTTTTATGTTGCAAATCTGGAATCATCTATAGTTTTGTAAATATGCTAGTGATCGTAGTGTTTGGTTTTGGCATGTAGGATTGGACATAGCATGATCAAAGATGCAGAAGAGAAGGGTCTAATTACCCCTGGAAAGGTTAGTTGAGTTCCTTCTAGTGGGCATATTTGTTGCGACTTATGTGCTATATGACTTACAATAATGCTACAGAAAAATATGTCAGGCCCTAAATTTTAATTCAATACTCGATAATTTTATCCTTCCCTTTTCTCACAATAGAAAAGTAGCCTTCCTGATGCATGAATGAGGTCTCATGCAATTTTAAGGTCCATGTTGATGTGTTCATGTTATGATTATTTGTTTCGAAATCAATCAAGTTTTTCATCAGAAGGCAGTCTTCATATGAATACTGTGGATTGTGAAACGTTTTTAACTGATAAGTTTCAATTGGTTTTGATCCTGCCAAAATAATGGTGGGTGCAGACAGTTCTCGTTGAGGCTACGAGTGGTAATACTGGCATTGGTTTGGCATTCATAGCAGCTGCGAAGGGCTACAAGCTTATTCTAGTTATGCCATCTTCTTATAGTCTTGAGAGAAGGATTGTGCTCCGAGCTTTTGGAGCAGAGTTGCACATCACAGATATATCAAAGGGCATTGCTGGGGTTTTCCAAAAGGCCGAAGAGATAGTTGAAAGGACACCTGATGCATATTACCTAAATCAATTTGAAAACCCTGCCAACCCAAGGGTACTATATGAATCCATATCTTTGATTGCTGTTACCAATCAAATAAGTCCAATAGTAGAAATCTATTACATGAAAAGGTTGATGCAAAAGTTACTTCAATTTTCATTTTCTAGATTCATTATGAAACTACTGGACCAGAGATTTGGAAGGGCTCCGCAGAGAAAGTTGATGCTTTGGTTGCTGGGATAGGGACTGGGGGCACTGTCACTGGTGTGGGGCAGTTCCTAAAGGAGAAAAATCCAAATATAAAGGTTTCATAGTTCTTGGGCATGTCTCTGAGTTTAGTTGATTTGGAATTTTCTCATGTCTGACGTTCCATTTTCATTTCCATTCTTTTTTAATGGTCTAAATTAAGGTCTACGGCGTGGAACCAACTGAAAGTTCCGTTCTAAATGGAGGAAAACCTGGTGAGTAATGCTGTCTTGCGTATACTGTTGAATTTTTGTGATATGGGTTGATGGTATTACATTTTTTCTTATCAATTGCTGTCCCATTACTGTGTGTCTGTTTTTTTTTATGTTGCTGGGTTTTGTGGAACACTGTGTTTCTTTTCTACTTGGCATTTGCTTTCATTTTACTGAAACTATATTGACTTTTAAAGAGCATGATGCTCTAGGGATTAATGGATTATGCAGTTTTATAGTTTTGGTGATTAATATAACTAGTTAAAGATGGAAAACCGAAGTGCTTTATGTGGATACATGAGTTGCCATATTGACACCTTAGTCTACAATATGAAGCGGTAACATCTGCAAATTAAATTCTCCTTTTTTATCTGGATTTGGGAGTGCTTTGAAAAAGTTCCTGAGACAAATGAGAAACGGCCAATGAATTTGAAAACATGGGTAAATGTCGTTTTCAAACTATTTGAATAGGTGACACAACTCCGTTTTAGCAGAGCTTTGTAATGTTATGTTTCAGTGAGAACATTAGAAGTTCTGGTTTCCGCTAGTGTTACATTTCCGAACGTTTCAGCCAGGAAACAACATTTTGTTGCTTGATGACAAAATTTCTGACATTAACTTGAATGTTTAAGACTACAACATTCGAGCAATGTATGCCAACTGTCTAGTAGGCGGAGAGTTAGCAGCATGTGTCTCTGTGTCATCATCAGAAATTAATTCCTTGGTCAAGCTTGTCTTTTTAGTTGGTTTGATCGCACTTCAGAAGCTGAGCAGCCTGAGCTTTACCAATTATCTCTTGGATTCCAATCTCTTGTGACACCAATGTTTGCTCTAACCTAATGAAAACAAGAGCTATGCCTTTGGCCAATCCTCTTCTATAGGTATCAGTACAATCATGGCAACACTAGCCCTAATTTGATCAATTGAGGTTGTCGGTAATTTGGTTCAGTTCATCAAATCGAATGCAACAACAGTTTTGTTTTTGTAGAGCAATATTTTGTCATCTTGGATGTTTCATAATGGGAAGCTTGCTTTCATGTTGAAGGTCCCCACAAAATCCAAGGAATCGGTGCTGGTATAATCCCTCCTATTTTGGACGTCAACATTCTTGATGAAGTTGTTCCAGTAAGTCTCCACATTTTAGCATTGGGATCTTAGTTTTACTAGTTTGTGTAGTTTTTTACTCGTGCGACAGTTTTCATCTTGTGAAGTATAATCGTAAATGGGACCTAAAATCAGAAATTTGTGATTGTAAACTAAGTAGAGAACTCTTGCATTCAGCAGATCACTAGAAGCTTCGCTATCTTATATCAAGTTGGAAAAAGCATATGGTGATTGTTTCTCCATTTAAGTTTCATGGCAGCTTAGTAGTATGATAAATTTGAAGCATATAGTTTCAACTGGACATAAAAAAAGGCATGCTGATAGGGCTTGTTTTGCTAGAGCGCTTAGAAATATGTGAAAAAAGACGAGGAGAAGAAGCAGCTTAAGAAGGGAGAAAAAAGCTTTAAGAGAAAGCAAAAGAGAACTGTCTTGTTTGCCTGCTGCTACGCCTTTGTGTTGAAAGACAGTAATTCCCTTGTTAGGTTTAAAAAAAATGTGTGATATCTAAAAAACTTCTCAAGGCTGAAGATTGTATCACAGCATGCTCATTTCTAGCTTGCCCAAAGTGTTACTACAAACACTTCTTGTAGAGAATCTTTTAGCAATGCCAATTTCCTGTAGCTTCCTAATTTTTCTAGGTAAGTATATGGCCCATATAAATTTGATGGGTAACATATGGATTTTGAATGAAGGGATTTGCATCCTTCTATCAGAATAGTTCAAAGTTAGATTTGATGGGTACATATGGATTTCAATCTTGAGTTTGAAAGCTCTACGTTTGATGGGTTATCTAATGGTGGTGGTCTAAAATCCTCACGTGGTTGTAGATTTGTTTCTCAAAGTGGAGTAAACCCTGAAAGTAAGACTGGATGACAACTACATTAGACGTAGCATGTTTAAAGCATCCTTGACCAACTTCGGCGTAGCAGCGCATTAGGCCAAGTGTACACCATAGTTTCATGGATACTCTAGAGACTTGGTTGAAATTGTCATAGGAATGTTCTGACACAAAAGGCGTGAGAGTATCTGAGATGGTGCTGTTTCCAGAGCTCAATATCCAACTTTTAAGTGTAATATTGTGGATATGTACGGGAAGTGTACCTGCCGTGGCCTTCCGGGGATATGGAGGGCACTACAATGACTCAAGACCATCGGAGAGAGCTCAGGGCAGCCATAAGAATGCTCTATACACGTCTTGTGTGTATTCAACGTCCCTTTAATGCTGTGTCAAGCCGTCTTTATATAGTCTAGGAACCCTGGAGAGGAGGAAGCCTGGTGTTAAGCTTCCTCCTCATTGGTCTGCTGAATAGATGTTGACAAGGCTCCTTCTGATATCTAAATCAAAGATTGGCAATGTCTTGTGGGATTCAAAGATGCTTGCAAGTTGCAATACATCTTTGAGGTGTCACATGTTGGTCAATGCCTCCTCTTTCTATAACCGGTCAAGGTGAAGCAGTATTCGTTGCAGCATGCTTCGGAGGCTCTATGGAGGGGATCCTTATATGGATGCATGGAACGATATGGGGCCTGAGTTACTTGCTTGGGAGGAGGACGGACACGGCTTCGGAAGAGCTTACTTGCCTGCCTGGCTGGGTGGTGAGTCTGCTGGTAAATGCTACCAGAGGAGGTTGTTCCAGATGCCCACAATATTACTTACTAAGCTGACTGAAATAATAGCGATACTTGTCATCCTGTGTAGCCATAGGATCATATTAACTTAGGCCCCAAGGCTGAATGATTACAGTCTTTACAGATAAAAGATCTCAAGATGCCGGTCCTTAATTAAAGAAACTGGCAAACTGCCTTGATTTTTTTCCTTCTATCTCTTTTTTCCAGTCCTAGTCAGAATACGCTATTCAAGTCCCTCTTATGCTTTTGTATGTGGCTCTTTGGTAATGGAGCAAAAGGGTGAACAGCTGATTTCACACAGGCAACATCCATTACATGGGTAATAACAATGGTAACAGATACATACGATATTACTCTAAAAGAACGTCAAGACGGTATAACATTGGTCCCAACTAGATATTCAGGTAACGATTGCTTGAGTTTGTGGACATATATAGTGGAGCATATTATCTGTTGTAACATTCATGAAGGAAAATCATGCATGGTGATTATTTGTTAGTATGCATAGTTGCATACGTCTATGGCGGGATATGAAGGGTTAGATTCAAACTGGATAATTGGGGACACAAATTAAACCTCATACTTGGTAATCCAGTTTATAATCACAACTACCTTTAATGCAGTATTTGATTATTGACCTCTAAAGAGTAATCTATTCCAATCAAAAGACATTTAATAGATAACCAATTCTCTCAAGCACTTTGTAAGGAGCCTTGTGCACCGTATATTCTTTTTTCCTCATGCTAAGAATTGTAGAATAGTACAAGATGGATTTGGAGAGGTATAATTGTTCTCAACCGCTTTAGTGTGAAGATTTATTTCCATTTACCTCAGATGATTCTGTAATTTCCAGGTATCTAGCGAAGAATCAATTGAAATGGCTAAGCTTCTTGCATTGAAAGAAGGTTTGCTGGTATGTCTCTCTTAGTTGGAATCTGTTGGTCACGCATGTGATCTCTATCCTTTGTGATCACTTTTTATTGATTTCTCAATTCTTGTTTGTGTTCATTTCCGTATTACTCTCCATTTCTTACCATGTTTTGGTGACAACTTTACAGGTGGGTATTTCATCAGGGGCAGCTGTTGCTGCTGCAATAAAGATAGCAAAGAGGCCGGAAAATGCTGGAAAACTCATTGTTGTAAGTCGTATTTATTTCTTGATCCTTTTAAGTACTTGAAAATTTTGTTGAGCACTAGTGAAAGCAGCAGTTCAAAACAATGTATTATCACACGACTAATTTTGACAATCCAGACCAAACAACCACATTGGATGGGGTTATGGCCCGTTTATTAAAGTTATTTGGAACTCAAGTGGCCTAGCTTGTTTTTTTTTTTTTTTTGATAAGTGGCCTAGCTTGTTTACTTTGCGAAATTAACCACTGCAATAGTGATTCCAGTTTTGGAGCTGAAAGAGTTTGTACCAACTTGTTCATAGTGTTAGTGTCTATAAAAACGGATGGGTGACAATATTTGATTCTTGTAGAACACTACCTTTCTGTACTAAAGGATAAATTCATTGAGATGGAAGAATGAGAAATTGGTTCACGCGGAATACTTCACCTTGGAAAGTCCACAGTGATGCATTCTATCAACATAGAGGTTTGAGCATGCTGAACATCATTTTGTTATCTTTTCAGTTTACTTGACATTGGATCCACGAGAATACTTTAAGAGATATATATTTGTAGATGCTAAGATTGTAGCTGACATTACTGGAATATTGCTTTATTTTCCTACTGCTGGTCTAGCTATGTTCAATAGATGTGTTATCCTCATAGATTTGTTGCTTTATTTTGGGGAAAAAAGTTATCTTCACAGAAACGCGAGGTTTTTAGTGTTTGGTGGCATATCAGGAAAGAAATGGCACATCGTTTACGACGACATAGTATTTGTGCTAAGTTGCACAGTACTTTTAACAAACTCTTGTTGTCTCTCTTTTCTGCTCCCTTTACACTAGTAAATTGTCTAAGACGTAGAAGTCAGGTCATGCGCTCTACCCTCTTTTGCTCCCTCCACTTCTCTTGTAAATGAGGCGCTTGGCAGCAGATCATTGTTGTTTCTTTACTTGGCATAATTTTTCCATTTCTCCTATCTTTCTCTTGACCATCTAATGTGAGGAAGAAGATTAGTGCAGTCATGTTTCAACCAACTATTTGCAGAAATAGTCGAGTATTTTGTAATATCCTCATTGGAGTTGGATGATCCGCTACCCTGTGATGCCTTCCTTTTTTTGACAAAATAAGTTACACAAACATTCCTTTGTGCCCAAAAATGGAGTCTTTCTCGTGCCTATGGTGTTTTTCTGGATTGCTGAGAGTTAGAATCGAAGGCCATTGTTAGAAGAATCTATACTTATCCTAACCCCAACCCAACCCAACCCATGACATGGGTATCAACTTCCTCTCCATAAGATTCGGAATCCACTACCGTATTGCGCCTAGGCCATGATCAGGGACCGCTAACTTGTCATATTATAGTACTATTATACAAAACACATGGCTTGTGACGTTTTGTTTTGAAGCAACTGATGCAATGTCATATTATTTCTTGTCCCCACTGTCAGGTTATTATCCCAAGCTTCGGGGAGCGTTATCTGTCGACTGTGCTGTTTGATTCACTAAGGCAGGAGGCAGAAAACATGCCTGTTGAATGAGAGTTCCTCATTTCTGCCATTTTTCACTTCTTCTATTGGAGTTTGAGCTGGAACTGTTACTAATCGAGTGTTCGGTATAAACTCTAGTCAATGAAGTGAAGTAATATGCTTTTGGTTCCTTGTTTTCTAGGGGACATCAGTCTACAGTGATTGATACACGTTATTGAAACATGCTTCGAAAATGATTAGAAACTGAGTTTCCCCTTGGACTTGGCATAGCCTTTCATGTCTCTGTTTTCCGTTTCTATACTTAACAAAGAAAAAGGGCTCTTTTGAATGTGTTCCGTTAGTTGTTCTAGTTTTTCGTTGTCATTCCAAGTGAGGTACCATCGTGAGGTTGAACTCGTGCCTCCAACTGATTGCCTTTAGGAGTTAAATGCCATTTGTATTTTATTCTTATGTATTTAACATGGACCTTGTTAGAAAGTGGAGAGACATAGATAGAGAAAATTTAGTAGAGACCATGACCCCAAAACGAACAAGGCCATATTGTCATATACCAAGAAATAATAACCAATATACAATTAATTCCAATGGTAGCATAGTCATTTCTAGTATAGGAATGCAAGGGTTTTGGTTTCTAACTAAATCACTTATTTGAATTGAGTTTTTTTTTTTTTTGTGAGAAATTGAGAAAAAAGTACAAAAATGAAATGTTTTGATTGGCTCCTTCCCTATCTCAACAAAAATGGCAAGATTTGGTGTGAAAGGGCTCTCCTTTCTTATTTCACCATCCAACAAGAATGTTAATCTGATAAAAATCTAGTGAAAAAAGGAATGTTGGAGGAAGGAGATGGGAGTGGTATGAGAGAGGTCTAGGACACTAATTTTTCCTTAAATTACTCCATTTTTCCTTCTTGATTTTAGGGAAGGACGCTGTGGATTTTTTTCTTAAATTGGTGAAACTCGCATTAGTACAATTTGAGAGTATGGTGATCCCAAACCATTTGGAAGCACCACAACCGGACGCATTTAAGGTAGAGAAGGTCTTGGAGCACCATGCGTCGGTCCTCTAGGAGCACTGAATAATCACTTTGGTGTTTTCGGGTTCTGGGTAATATTTTGATTTGGTTTATATTGCTAACCAAAAAGCTAATAGATCCTGGCAAACCTCATCAATAGAAACTGTACAAATTGTTCACAATGGAGTTGGGTCCAAGCCTCAGCAATGAATGTTCAATCCTTTTGAATCGGTGCAAAAATTTATTTTTCTGATCATTTTATCTTAAAAGATCATACTCCCTCCGTCCTTTTTTAAGTGTCCTGTTTCGTAATTCCAACTTATTAAAAAGACATCATCATTACACCTTTCACATCAATTTTTACCTCCACTTTCCGTCCTTACCCTCTATTGAAACATCATCATTATATTTTTACTCACTACCTTTTTAAATGGAATCTACTTTTAAGGGCAACATGAAAAATTCACCAATTTTTACCTATTAACGTTACAAAATGGACACTTATAAAGGGACAGCCCAAAATGGAATACTGGATTCTAAAAAAGGGACGGAGGGAATATTATTTTTTACTTCATAGAGCTCTCGTTGAAAAGCCCTAAGAAATCATAAAACCAAATGAAAAAATTAAATGTTCCGATTTTCAATCCGTTTGAACCAGTGCAAAGATCTTATTTTTCTGATCATTTTACCATAAAGAATCATAATTAATTTTTAACTCTAATACTCTCATTGAAGAGTCCTAAGAGAAGGATAAAACCAAATGTTTTAACACCAAAAAAAATAATCCAAAACGGCATCATATATAAGGTATCGGTGGAAGTTCCCCGACTTAGGAGTTGGTGGGCGTAGCTTCACTGTTTCGGATACAACATAACAGAGCAACAGGAAAAGGGAAAACAAAATATTCCAACTGACACACCAAAATAATCAGGAAATAATTCAAGACAGCTGCAAGTAGTTGATAGTACTGCCCACCAACCTACAAAAACTGTTCCAGTTTCAATGGCGCTGATCATAGCCAAATCTTTAGCTTAACGATTAGATATTCTAGGTTTTCCATTAATTGAGTATTGACTGGTACCAAGTTACAATCAGACGGGCATATTTATTTCCCTACCATCCAAATTGAACTTAAAAAATAAAACAATTTTCTGTCCTTCTCTAGGTGCACCAAAAAGTTCAGAATGAACATACAAGCAAAAAAATAGCAACCGGGTGCCTATTGGTGCAGCCAAACCGAGCCTTGTATTTGAACAGCGTCTCAGTTGTGGTTGTCGTGGCAGCTGAACTATGGGTAATCCCCAAAAGTAATTTTACACCTTGGCTAACAAATTTACACTGCCTGGTAGCCTACGAGGATGTATGCAAAACAAATCCTTAGGAAACATAAACAATAAGAAACTGAAAGGGGTAGAGAATGAAACCATCAAACATTGTCTGGCCAGAATTCCCTGAAAAAGGCCCGCTCAAATTCCTTCTCTTGCAACCGCTGTTCTAGGTCTTGCAACTTCTTCATCCTTTTAGATATAGCCTTCGCTTTCTTTCCAGAGGACACCTAAACAGTAGAAGCTGTATGGTCAGCACTCAGCAGTGATGCATGAAAGATCAAAGCAACAGCAGTGTGTACATAAGTAGACATAAAAGAAAACTAATCCGTGCATTCAAGTTGACCACAAACTTGTAAAGAACACCAAAAAACTAGAAAGTCGGCTGATATTTCAAATACTCCAAATGAATGTCCTAGATGTAACGGTGAGGACTCCTGGTATAAATCTCATCTCAAAAAATACATAAGCCTCTAGGATGGCAGCATGCCATCTCAGGGAAGATACGGAAAAACTCCTCTTGGAGCTGCCTTAGAGATTGTCTAAGCAATTACCAAAAGGCCAAAACCCTTGAATTAGTGACTTTTTATGTTTTCTTTTTATTGAGAGGCATGTTTTTTCTCCGGGAAGAACACTTCAGTTCGTGCTACGAACCCAAGAAGAGAATGGGCATCTTCTGAACCCCACGCCTAAGGTATGAGAAGGGGCTTGGTTTAAAGACCAACGGTAAATAAAACATTCTTTTAATTGGTTTAATAGGTGCAATAACTGTAGCTCGTCAATAAGATAGAGACATGTCAATCATATCTCTATCATACAAACAATAATAATTATAGGAGTCGCAAAAGGGGTAATTGAGCGTTTTTTATCACAACCTCGTCATAATTAATGGCTTTCAATTGATCCTTTCCGGAGAACCATGCACCTGAGAACTGCTGGTCTTTTATATTTTATATTATTTTTATAGTATTGTATGAAAAACTTGATAACTCATCATATTCTTCTTAAGTATTGGCTGGCATTCACTCAGTCAGTCTACTAGTCTCTCTTAAATGTATTAAATAAATGGAAACTTTCAACCCACTATGCTACTAGTGTAAGTTTTGTACTACTAATGTAGTTGCCAGACATCTAGACAGGTAAGAGCCCAAGGTTTAAGGTTGTGATAAGCAACAGATAATCTCCTAGACTCCTTTGCTTCAGAATCTCAGACACCCCAGAGAGAGAGCATAATTTTCTGAACCATTAGAAAGCTCAGAAATGTCCAAGATAGTGTATCTTTCAAAGCGCTAAAATAAAAATAGAAGTAACAAGGAGGAAATCTGGGTATAATGGTGTCACGACCGCGCCAGCTGACCTGCTTTACTTTTCGCCAAACCATGTGGCTCAAAAGGTTAACCTCAAGTTATACAGTAGTAGCTGGCGGCTGTCATTAATATTCCACTTCTGTTTTTCCCAATCTACCGATGTGGGATATTAGTCTCATGGTGGGTTCTCACAAATTGAATGCAAAAATCCACCTTTAACTAACTACTCGCAAGGGGGGGGACAAGTACCTCAAAAATTGTGAAAAGAAGGTTCCAACCAAAAGAAACAGTCTAATAAATTTAATAATTTAATATTGCAGTAAATTCTATACCGAAAATATTCCTTTCAATCTTATCGAAACACACAAATACCATAACTTCAAACAGAAACCGTATGTGATAATGAGTATATGCAACCCTCAAATGAGAGAGAGAAAGTAATAAGGAAATAGGGAGCAAGGGCACACTTGACTTGAACAATGATCTCCTTGGAACACTAGTAATGCTTCAGTAAAAGAGAAAATCAGACCATAGTAATCCCCTTGGATACAACCTCCTGAAAAATGGATAAAGGCTCACCGAACTTTTTGTCAACCAATCTGCCTCTCATATTGACAAATCTGTCTTCTAACAACAAGAAATTAACTAAACTTTGGACCGGTATTCCACCTATTCCAACCACTTGCCACAGTAGAGTACCTTCTAAAACTATTCTAAAAACATATATTTGGCTTAAAGATAATACATTTTGAACAATGAGGCATTTAAAGGTCAACTGTTACATCTAAAATAAGTGGCCTATTGGGAGCCATTCAAACTGGTGTTTCATGCTTCGATAAAGCTCTTCATAAGCACTATAAACTGTGTTCAATTTCTATCTCACCTGAATCTCCTCTTATTGGAGAGGAAAGTGATGATTATTTAGTAACATAAAATTTGTAAAAAAGGCCCTCTAATTCAAACAATGAAGGAAACAACAATGTACAGAAGTACATCAAACAAATGGAACTTCAAGAGAATGGAACTCACTTTGTCATTTTTTCTGTTAGAAGAAGGATGTTCAGAATATTCCACCATCTGTGGCTTCTCCTGGACTTTTTCTGCTCCCAACCCTCTTTTATTCTTCTTCAAAAAAGCCTGTACAGGCTCCAACCTGCCCTGCAAATGGAATGACTAATTATTTTTGCACAGAGATAGTGTTCCAAACAATTGAGGTCAAATGGCTCTGACTTCACAGGGATAAACTCAATGCCTAGCAAATCAAAACAAATAATAACTCATTCAACACTAAACCAGAATCATTCTTAATCAGGATTGGAGCGTAGCTTCGAAAATCCGTTGACAACATATACTAGTGGTAGATGGAAGGTGTTTCGCATGCTTTCAGCATAATCATCCAATTTATTTCATCAAAAAGGTTCTATTAACAGAGATTTTTAAAGGCTAGGAAAAGAAATAGAAATTCAACTATCTTGTGATGGAGATAGCTTGCTATAAAAGGAAAAAAGTGGATACAATCATGCGAAGGAAACGAGACAAGGAGGGAGACCTGCTCAGAGATACCAAGACCAGTGCCTTCTTTCCATCCGTGCTTCTTCAAAAGCTGCCAAACAATATCATCAGAAACAATAAGAAGTTACCAATTCGTCATATGACTCAATAGCTACAATGGATCAAGAAAATAAATAAACAAAAAGAAAGATCCACAGATTGATACCCCTCCTCTCTTTGTATTTGGTGTTTTCATTCATTTTTCCGATTTCTAGGGGTTCATTACGCTAATACTTTTTGGCATGATTTTATTCCAGCCATTATACAGTTTTGTTTCGTGGCTTATGTTCTGGTTAATAAAGCTGCAGATGCTGTATGTCTGTCTTCAAGCAATAACAAATTTGCCTAAGGGTTTGGAGGATGGATCCCCTCAACATTATCTATTTCTTCCCTTTTTTCCTCTATTCCTTTCAACCATGAAAATGCCATCTATAGTCATTGTTCTTCAATTTGTATCAGAGCTCGATGCTGCTTACTCAAGCGTGACGATAAAAAACGCGGGCCGGGATGAACTTAATCACCATACCATTGCATCACAGCATCCTATTTAAAACCAATTGACAATGAGTGGAAAAGCTCCAAAGGTGATAATTAACCATTATATGACTAGTTCTAACACTCCCCTCACATGCAAGTCCCCCCCGATTAGCACGCAATGTTCTAAAACTCAACCGCCTAGGCCGATTAGTTCCCACGTAGGCGCTAGGGGCTAGCGGCTCTTCCTGCCTGAGAAGACAAACATAAAAATTGTTTCCATCAAACTTGATGGTGGTGCAATCCAATGGTTTGGTTTGTATTTAGACAAGGTATTCTTATGTGGGGCGAATTTGCTTAAGGATTGATGGATCGGCTTTGGCTAGTTGAGTATGAGAACATTAATGTACAGCTCCCATAGATTCCACAAACCTCAAAACAGTTTTGGAGCATCAAAGCAAGTTCAAACACATTGCAAAACCAGCCTGAGATAGGTGAATGCATCAATCGATGGGAACATCTATACAAGGATTGAAATCTGACGTACGTCCCGAAGCAGTGTTCTAAATGGCGCTTGGCGCTAGTCGGGTGGCAACCCACCGCCAAGTGTCAGGCCAGCCTAGGCGCCGCCGAGCCATTTGGCGGGTTCTTTTTTAATATTTTTGTTAGCAACCGCCAAAGTCCACACACAGTCACAAACAAAAAAACACACGCACATAGTCGACACCGCCGGGCACCAGTCTCTCTCTCTCACACACACACACATAGACAGAGAGAGAGAGTGAGAGATAGAGAGGGAGAGAGAGAGAGAGAGAACCAGAGTTACTAGAGTCGAACGGCAACGATGGCAACAATGGTGACGAGAGGCTTCTTGACTGGACTGGCTTTAGGGTTTTCAGTTCGATCGATTGATTGACCGCGACGACTGGGTACACGTAATATATGATGGCAACAATGGTGACAAGAGGCTTCTTGACTGGACTGGCTTTAGGGTTTTCAGTTTCGATCGATTGATTGACTGCGACGACTGGGTACACGTAATATATGATGATACAAAAATTACAACATAGCCCCTTAATTTTTTAAAATTACAATGCCGAGCTCTGCCACGTCTCCCTGACCGCCTAATGAAACGCCTAGGGGTGTAATCATGGCGGCAAGTCGCCGCCAAGCGCCTAGGCGGCCACCGAGGCTGCCATTTAGAACACTACCCCAAAGTCAAAATGTAATCTTGCACAAGACGTGGCTATTTCATAGTTCACAAGAAGAGAGATTGGAAGATTTGAAATCAGCCAACTCCGATTACTCCGAATAGTAATCGCTCTAAAGAATCTAAACCAATGATATCCTCGAAGCAAGTAAACTCCAATATGAATCCGAGTTGCGGCACACCTACAGCCGCTGAATGACCAAGAATTAAAGGAGCAGAAAACAAATAGACTCAGCTGTTACTGTGATAAGTGACAACAAACGTCATAAGGGGCACATGCAAGCAGAAAAAGCTACTAATGATAAAACATGTTCAAGATCCAGAGGATGAACAAGGCAGTGCTAGGGGTGACAATAAAGAAGGTAGTTCTACTCCTGAGCCCCTAACAACAAGCAATTAGCCATTATACCCATGCTTTAACAGATTATTCCAGTAATGAGATAGCGGTGGCCGTTTTTAAAATTGTTCCTGCAAAAAATCGATTGTTAAGAGTAACAAGTCTGCTTGATTTCTCTCTTTGTTTTTCTGCATGAATTTGAATGAATAATATAAAAATGGAGACCCACAAAATGCACAAATTGGGCAATCAACATGCGACCGTGTGGCCCTCATTTGGATCATAGGAAAGATAATTCAATGAGAGGATGCTAGACTTGCTAGTCCATGTTGAGATTCCTTCGAATCAACACATTCTCATACTTCAAATTTGACTGTCCAAAATAGACCAAATCCAAAGGGCTAAGGTATTGAGGCAAATAATTTTTTATACAATTATCTTTATTCTTTTGTTGCAAACTGAGGCTTAATTTACTGAGTGTGTAAATGGTTCAACTTAAGTACTAACGCTTTCAAAGGCTGATTTAACATTTTTATTATACTTTCCAAATCTTTGGGGAGTATTTCCCATGCAAACTTTTACACAATTTCAATTTTGGTTGCCTGTTTGAATCTGAACACGGATGTCTATCTATCTAAATAAATAAATAGAAACAAGCAAAGTGAATTGTGTAAAATCATGGATAGCAGACATGAGACATGGTATCCATCCATTTTGGAGTTCTACCTTTGCTGAACCTAAGTTTGTTTATTGCTTCCCCAACTCTGATTTCAGTGATCTTGATGCATGGGTTGAGTAGTCTATATGTTTTTTTCCTTCTCCACTTTTCAGAAAGCCCTGGTTCTAGTACAGAGAGTCTGTATACGTGTAAACACTAGTCCCACAAAAACAAGGAAAGCAAAAAAAGAAACCCTAGCCACAATGAAAACTTGTAACCCCAAACAGAGAAAAAAGAACGAATGCGAACACGAATCTGCAAATAGACGTGTGTAGACACAGACAGAGAGAGGGAGAGAGAGAGAGAGAGAGAGAGAGAGAAGAGGCCGAAAGGAAACCTGAAAACCGATATTGGAAGAATCGATGGGCGCCTGTGAAGAAGATGAAGTTGAACCCGAGCCCGAGCCCGAGCCCGAGCCCGAGCCAATACCAACACGCGTGAACTCACCACCGTCTGTGTCTCCCATGATTTCTGCCGAATGACGCTAAACTTTTCTCCGTCTCTCTCTCTCTCTGTGTCACGCTCGGGCAAATATAGCAAACCGTGCCGTAATCTGTTGCCCTGCCTTGCCCTTCGGGGATTTGCTTGCAGAAGCACAGGGGGAGGTAATTTTTTTTAAATTTTTTTTATGATGTTGAAGTGTGGTATGTGAAGGAAAAAAATTATAGTAAAATCGGAAATGTGTGAGGAAAAAGAAGCGAAATGGCTGTCCTAATTTTTTTTTTTTTTTTTATATTCAAAGAATCAAAAGTATGCGATGGGACACCACCGTAACAATTCCATTGGGCGTGATCATAGGGGCTCCTTGCCGGCTGATGGAATGTTCGATTCAAGCCATAGTTATCGTCCCGAAAGACAGATCGTCACCTTGACACCACTTTCTCAATGGTCCAAAGACTCATCCGCAGACGCGAGGCCTAGCCCCCTTGTTAGAACTCGAACCCACGTCTCCGTCTGGATAGTGAACCCTGCCAACTAGACTACTACCTCGGTGGTAATGACTGCCCTATTGGCAAATGGCAACCCACTAAGTCTTAAGACAAATGTTAACCAATGTCCTTGAGCACAAGTTAAGATGTACTATATACATAAATATTTCTTAACATTTAATGTCATCTTCTAAAAAAATCTGCCAAGATGTAATATGTGTGTGTGTGTGTGTGAAGCTTTCCAAAAAATCACCTTGAACCCATTCTTAACAAGATGTAATATATAGGGTTACTAGTGCATGTCCGTGCCTGAAGGCACGACTCGAAATTGGTTTTGAACAATTTATCCAGTTTCGTCCCTCTAACTTCTTGAAGGCCTTGGGCCCCATTCGCAAAATTTCAACGACGCAAAAAAGAATAGCTCAAGTATATCCACCGATTAACTTGAATCAGCACATAAACAAACTAACATCTACAAAACCAGTAACAATTAAAGTTTGCTAGACCACTTTGTTAAAATAACACACCAAAAACTAATCCACAAATAAAATTAATGTCGGGCGATCGAATCTCTCCAATTTTTGCGTTCATTTTTTTTCTTTTATATCCACTGGAGGAGTTTCCGCACTTCATTTTCCTTCCGGATAGAGTCCTTTGTGGACTAACCCAATTCATATTAGTGGAACCTCGTTTGAGTTTGAAATACTAAAAGAGAGAGATCGTCTCAAATTGGAATACCAAAACTGATATTCTTCAATCCATCATTAATTCTATTTGAGAGAATCAATCTTCACCCTTGGAAATAAGCAACACTCAATTTTGTCCAAAAAGAGTGCCATAATGGACTCCTCACTACCAAAAATCATTAGGGGAAAATCTAGGCCCTAGGATTGAACGAAGGACTATAACACAATTCAATCACAACCATTCAACCTCCCACGAAGGACAGTTGTGAGAGAGACATTTTGCAAAATCGTTGTGTAATGTAATATAGATTTTTAAGAACATCTCTTCAACTATCACGTTTTGTCAACATGACCCCCTCACGTTTAAAACTCATCAACCTCACCTCCTCAACTTTATTTTCCATCAACTTCACCCCTCTGCTCACATCTGTTAAAATTTTGGACGGAAACAAAGAAAAAGACTAAATTACCCCTTTTATGTTAAATAAAATTAGTTTTTGGACTTGAATTTTTTTTAACCCAATCTCCTTTTCTCTCTCGCCGAACTGGAAACCTCCCTGGACCTGACAGCCACCAGCGCCAACAACTATAACACGATCGGCTGGAGCTTCAATTTGAGGGACTCATGGAAATCATCCGTCCCCAGCCTAACAGCCCCTTTGGCAATGGAGGTGAGAAAAGAAAAGAGAGGGAAGTGGTCTCCTTTATTAGTGAGAAAAGAGAAGAAAGGGTTGTGATTTCTCATCCATCCATCCAAACAATCGTGAGAAATCAAATTCTCTCCACATCTCTGGCGACTTCAACTCCATCTTAAGCGACCTGAAACCCTCTGTTTCTCTCTTCTCCGGCAACCAAACGTCATCTCCGGCGACTGGAACTCCATCTCCAGCAACAGAAATTCCATCTCCGGCGACTGATCCAAAATCAAAGTGTTCAAAACTCAATTTTGATCACAGAAGTAGCTTCTCCTTGACGAGACGAAGGCAACGGTGCAAGTACGATGGCAATTTGACGAGAGGGTGGATCACACGTGCTGCCGGAAGTTGCGCGAGTAAGATCTACTCTCACCCACGCGCCTCACTTGCCTCACTCTCTCCCTTTCTCACGGAATCTCACCACTTTTGGTGAGAAACGGAACTGGGGGTGTGAGGGGTTCCCGTCTCCCACCTTCTCTCACACTTTCTCGCCCTCTGGCCCTTCCAAACGAGGGAGAGAATCAGTTCTCCCTCCGTCCCCTTTCTTTTCTCTCGAAATCACCTCTTCCAAACGAGCTATAACCTCCCTCGCTAGCCTTCGTGAACAACTCCTCAAAACCACCCACGTCTACGAGTTCTCCGAGATCCGGGCCGCCACCAACAACTTGTTATCGAAAAAGTTTTATTTTTCTTCTTCGTCTGCGTAGTGGCGCTGCGCGATACACAGGAACGACGTCGTCATGTTCCAGTGGAAGTTTCGCCGCCAGATCAACGCCACTAGATCAACGCCGCCGAGCTCTGCGACCGATTCTCCTTGATCTGCAAGAACCACCACTCGAGTTTAATCAAATTACGGGGCGCTTCTGTTTTCGGAAACTACATCTACCTCGTCTATGACCACGTGCACGGCGCCAGCCTCGCCGACTGCATCTGAAACCCTAAAAACCCTAACTTCACTGTCCTCTCAAACTGGATGTCTAGGATCCAGATTGCGATGGACATCGCCCACGGCCTTGACTACATCCACCACAGCATGGCCGTGGCGAGGTCGATGTCTGCGAGGGAGCGGAGGGCGGCGAGGACGTCGGGGTGGTGGAGGAGAGCGGCAAGGACGTTGGGTGGCATACCAAATCCCAACCAAACCTATTTTCTCCAAATCATCTGCAAAAAAAAAAAAACATATGTCGCTGCAGCCTCTAGCCATCACGTAGAAGATGAATGGGGGGAGGAGATGGCCGAGGGCATTTAAGGGTTAAAGTTTTTTTTCCGTCTAAGTTACTTATTTTCTTTCCAAAATGTTAACATTTCTTAATAGAATTGGATGGAAGGGGTGTAGTTAATGAGTTTTAATAGATGAGTGGGTGAGGTTGATGAGTTTTAAACGTGAGGGGATCATGTTGACAAAATGTGATAGTTGAAAGGGTGTACTTGGAAATAACCCTATCTACCTAATAAAACACAAGGGTATAGAGACCACACAAACACAAGTTGAAAGAAGGGCTGAGATTCATTTGATCCAATGGCTGATGTGTGCTCTCCAACTCTCTTAAGAAAACACCCACACTCTTACAAATATATTACAAAAATGCCATCAAAAGGTAGGTAGTGTCATAGGTACGGGCAAACACTAGTATATATATGTAATAAGATTTCTTAGTGCAGATTTGGAGGGAAATAAATTTTGATATCCTTGTTTAGCAAAATAGTGGAGGGAAGACGTAGCTTATATTTTCTGTAACCAATACAAGTTGTATACGACTTGGAATTTCAAAGTACTTATTGGTTCTATTTCATTTCTTTGTGCAGTTTTTGGAGGGAAAAAAATAGAAGATGAAGGAGCGATTCCTCATATTTCCAAATATAGGTTTTTGTTTTTAGGTAAAAGGGTGGGGGGGTTTGGTATGGTGATTATTTGAGTTCTCTTCTTATTTACGTTATTGTTGACCTTCTTTTTACAAACTTTCATTAATAGTAATGAAATCTTATTGTTGAAGAATATTCCATATTAAACGTATCTTAACTTATGCCCCGGAGACACTTGTTAGCTGGACCGTTTACTTAAAACTTCTACAACGCTTCCTAGTGGTATGGGAGCATGATGTTCCCATTAAATATGGACCTTTAGATTGAAAAATAGGTAAATTACAACCCCTGGATCAAAACCACTCACAAAAGTAAGGTGAATTTACTAAAAATAAGAAGATTTTAAGAATTTTTGACAAAAAAAATCCCGTAGGTATTACTTACTACAATAGAAACAGGTTTTTTACATCATTTCTTAAAACAAAACTTACTATGTTACATGATTACACTTACTATAGAGTATACCACTCACTATAACTGACTCATCAAGAAACAACAGAAATGATATTGGTACAGATTTTAAATCTATACCAGCTCGTACAAATGGCATTTTGGGCCTCTTTTGGGTCTCAAAAAATTGATCGGAGCCGCTCATTTTGTTTAGAATACTTTGTTTATGGTCCTTGCAAAAAATAAGGTCAATCCGATACCGGTAAGGACGTTTACAAAACATCCAACTTTGCTTTAGAATTCAGGCCAAACAAAGTATTCTAAACAACATGAGCGGCTCCGATCATTTTTTTGAGACCCAAAAGAGGCCCAAAATGCTATTTGTACGCACTGGTACAGATTTAAAATCTGTACCAGTAGAACCACACAAGAAACAAATTACCAATGGTAAAACAAAATGTAGCAAGTTATCCCCTTTTTTTTTGACGGAAAATATTTGAGATTGCATTTATAAATTTGCTAAGTTACTAGAAATTGTCCGTGCCTCACATTTTTGAACTTGATTGAAATGAATTATCGATGAGTGCGTAATTTTTTTTCTTGGTTGAGGAGTTCGTAATTTTGGCAAAAAAATGAAACAGTCAAAACAATAGTTGCACACACCAATAGGTTCAACACCAAAGCAATGATCATAGCATAAATGCGCATCGAAATGCACGCTCTCTTTCTCCACTTTTAAAGGAGAAACAAATCATCTACATCTAATAAACCGAAAGTAAAAATTACTGACCAACTCCAATCATTTCAAGAAGGAAAAAAATAAAGTTAATAGGAAAAAGTCCATTACCAAAGAAAGTTATTTGGTGTGACCGCAAACAAAAACGAAATATCCCAAAAATCATTTTCTCATTTAAACATCAAACATAGTCCATACATTCAAATATGTACATGAACTAGGAAAAAGTATCACCCATGATTCACCAGATCTCCCCCAAATTTTCTATGATGCCCTAATGTGGTATTGGGGCATGATGCCCCCATTTAATATGGGCCTTTAGATCAAGTTTTGGATGAATCTGAGCCGTGGGATCAAAACCGCTCCTAAAAAGTTGATGGTTTTGCCCTTTTTTTCAGAAAAAAACGTGATTACACTTACTATGAATACTGGTTCTACTTACCATAGTTTTTACTGATACTTACCACAAAATATTGTATACTTACCACAATAAAAGACTATACTTTAACGTTTTTTCCCTTTGTCTCTCTAACTTGTTCTCTAGGTAGCCGGTTTTTGGCGGGAAAATAATTTTTTTTGGAGGAAAATGTACCTTTTTTGCAAGTATTTTTTTAATTATTGAAAATTTACGAGTTCAAATCACTTTTTGTGTAATAGACTATCAAATATTGGGTGAAAATATAATTTTAATCTAATAATATTTAATTTGTAAACAAATTTTTTTTAACAAATTTTCGAAACTAAATATTTAAGCCAAAAAATTGCCTTGATTTTAGATTCATGTTGTTAATATATTTTATTAAATTACTTTTAATTAAAAACTATTTTACAAATATTATTGAGAAAATATTTATTCATTTATTGTTTTGAATAACTTACAATTAATGTTGTTAATACATTGCATTAAATTTTTACTTTGTGTATATATATTTCTTATAACAAATTTTAAAAAATAATAAATATAAACCATACAATTGTAATAGTCTCCTAATTATATTTAAATAATTTATTTAAAATGATGTATGCAATCGTTTAACGTGATATTATAATAATTAGTAGTTATAATTGACATTTGACTATTCAATTAGTGGTAGGGTGACGATTAATCTCTATAGTCGACTATAATAGTTAGAATCATTTGACTGGGAGCTTAATTGATCGATCATATTCAATAAATGATGATATAGTGATGATTGAGTATTAATGTACTTGGCTAAAATGAATTGCTTTAATAGTGATTAATGTTATTAGTAGAAGTAGTAGTCTTAGTTGCAATCAATATGTGATTGATACAATTGGCTAATGTAAGAGTAACCACTAACTATTGATCTCTAATGACCCATTCAATAAATTATTTAGTTTCATTAATCATTAAGGTATTAAGCTACAAGTAATACAAATTAAGTAGAACTAAATACATCACATTTATTGTGGTAGTTACCTTATTAACTACCCTCATTATGGTGCATTAGTTATGTTATATAAATACGTACCTACAAGTCATTAATGTCATACTTACCATAAAATCAAGCTATTTATACCACGCCATCTTGTTTTTGTTACCATTACAATATTCGGTTCTTCGTGGTACATATGTACGTACCACAATTCTTTCTTGTACTTACCTTTTGAAAATGATTTACTTACTTTCAAATATGATTCACTATAGTAGCCAGACTCCTTGACCAATTGTATTAACGCTATAGTGATTGTTGAGCATTAATACAATTGACTAAAATGAATTGGTTAATGTAAGTTAATAGTGGTCATGTCAGTAGTAAATGTATTAGCTAACAGTAGTGTTGGTTGCGATCAATGAGTGAATACTATAATTGGCTAATGTAAGAGTAATGACTAACTATTGATTCCTAATGTTCATTCAAAAAATTATTTAGTTTTATTAACCATCAAGGTATTATACTTTAATTACGAGGTAATACAAATTAAGTAGAACTAAGTGACATTAAATTTATTGTGGTAGTTACCTTTTTAACTACCCTTATTATGATACATTAGTTACGTTATATAAATGGGTACCTACCCGTCATTAATGTCATATTTATCATAGAATAAGGCTATACATACCACAATACCTGATCATTGTTACCACCATGACATTAAGTTGTTACTTCATGATGTAAACATCTCATGTCAAACTTACCACTTAGTAACAATTACTTACCAATATAAATTGGGAAAATATATTGTGGTTTTGGATAATATATACCTCTAGTTAATTATATCAACATTTCGAAGAGTAGTATCTCTATTTTGAAATAATAAAATTTCGGCTATTATCTCTTGATGCGATCATGCTACGATTTTTGCTATTACTTACCATTCTAAAAGGATCTACTGACTACATACTTAGACATTTTTGGCAACTTCTTAGGTGCAATAAGTATGGAGTTTTGCTTACCTTCCACACATATTGGCATTACATGGAGTTTTGCTTACCTACCATACATATTGGCATTAATGGTACTAAATTTCTCTCTACCTATCTTAAACTCTTCAACCTTATCCATTCGGAACTACCAACTAACTCTTCAACCATGTCCTTTAACCTTATCAACCTTATCCATTAAGTATGTCCAGTTTGAAGTCAATACATCCATGGTAAGTATGTTCATTAATATGGTAAGTAGCTTCAGTTGCCAAGAATTTCTTCCCAAGTCTGTGTAAAGTATGTCCAGTCTCAAGTAAATATATACAGTATTTGCAGTAAGTATGTTCATTGACTTGGTAAGTACCAACGTTGATCAAACAAAAAGAGCCAGCAAAGCATGAAATCTATTAACAAAAAGAGCCACCAAAGCTAGCAAAAAGGATCAAGTCACAATTGGTGCAATCTAGATGACCAAGATTACCAACAAGGTGGGTGCAATTTACATTCATCAACAGTACAACAAAATTAGCCACAATGTCATTAGTTTTTTCTTCCAATGTCGGAATATTTCTGTTGAGTTTTCCAGATTTCACAATCAGCTGACACACCATCAAAACCTACGAAGGTATAACATTTATCAAATCAAAGAAGAGCCACCAAGGTATCACATTTATCAACATTGACAAAATAAAAAGAGCCACCAAACATCTATTAGTAATAGTGGTTACATGACCCAGATAAGCAAAAGGTTCACAATGGCTGCAATTTGCATGAGTCAGATTAACAAAAAATGGCTGCAGTTTACATCCGAAATAATACACACATTTATCATTGTTTATCCTCCATGAACCATACAACAAAATAGCGCCACTAATTTTTTCTTCCAGTGTTTGAATATTTTAGTTGAACCATTCGAATAAGATCTTGCCATGGCGTATCAAAACTAGCATCATCAAAATGATACTTCTGTCCTCATCCATTAACTGCAAAAGTATTTCTTGCCATGGCGGTAATGTGACAATTATTTTTTTTCCTAAAATTGCGACCCTTCTTCGTTGGTGGGGTCACCTGCCAAAATTGTACCAAAAACAACATTAGATTTGCAGTGTAAAAAAGAAAAAGAGTATTCATTAGTTTTTCCTTTCTTTCATAACAAAGAAGTGAACTCGAGACACCGAGCAAAGCAATTTGGTCATCTACAGATGTTATATCAGTTCAATTCATTATTTCATTTCCAACCACTTCTGTGTGGAAGTAAACATCTTGAATGACTTCATATCGAAAAAAAATTCTGCCAGGAAAACATGAACATGCATAATTGAAATTTTAGAACTACCAAGGGCATATGCTTAGGCTCTGTTTGGAAATTTAGAACATCCATCATTATTTAATCTAGCAAACAAAAAAAGATTGGTCAGTCTCACAAGGCAGATGTTTGCTACAAAACCTAAACAACTAAACGAAGTGATCCCAACTCATTTTTGCATATTGGAAGTTAACAAAACAAACATCTCCAACATCGCTATATGGCAAATCAAGACACAACTCATGGAGCAAAATCAACTAATTTTTTTGGCTTAATAGAATGAGAATCCATTACCTAATCAACAAAACATCGGAACATAAAATTAATTAAGACAAAAAACGAAATCCCCAATTTCACCTCAACATGGAACCCTAATTTTTTGTGGTCAGAACAAGTTTGAGTGTGGAAATTGAAGTTGAGGAGGAGCATATATATATATATATATATATATATATATATATATAGAGAGAGAGAGAGAGAGAGAGAGAGACCCCTTGGTGGTGGCCAGTGGTGGGGTTTGGCGTCGGTGAACAGTTGCGCCCGGGGGAGGCGATCTTCGAAAGGTGTTGCGTTGGTGGTTGCTGGCGTTGGAGTTGAGACGCTTCCGGCGGTCGTGGTGATGGTCGGCGCTGCCAGTGTTGGCTTGGGGGCGATCGTTCCCCCTTTCTCTCTTTTTGGACGTTAGGTCTGGACTGTGGAATATGAAACGTGAGTTTTAGTTTTTTTTTTTTCAACCGGTATAAGAGGTTAACAGGAGAGAGAAGATGACTCAACCAATGGTTGTTATTAAATTGGAAGATCCAACGGCTCATGACAATTGGGGGCATGATGCCCCAAAACCACTCTGGGGCATGATGCCCCTGAAACTATAGAACGTTAACAACAGCTTACGTCAGCCAAGGACGACAAAACTATCTAAATTTAGCAAGTACGTTTAATATGGTACTTATGAACCAAGTAAACAGTAACGAAAGGAAAAACAAATGTGATGTACCAAATAGGATTTCTAATCAAATTCTCATATTGACGTTTACTGATCAACCAATATTGATATCTTACCCAGGATAATATTATTCTTCCACCAACTAACCAAGCAAAAAGGAGCAAAAAATGATCAAAATTTATAGCAAAAAAATGATCAAAATCGTCATTCCCAATAAAATTGAATTCGCAATAGATTTTTAAGAGCGTCAAATGCACCAATGAAAGTACGGTTGTCCACTGAATACGTACATTTGATGCTCTTAAGAAAAATTGCATTGCTCGCTATTGGGATGTGGGATTGATCTCCTAAGATTAGGCAGGTGCACATAAGTTTTCCGGGACACCCGAGTTACAAAAAAAATAAAAAAGAAGAAGTGCATTTTAGAAACTTTTCAAATCTCACCCACCCCATCTGAAATTCCTTCTTATGTAGTTAATTAGATTTTTTGCCTTGTACACAAAAAATTAATAACAACTACTCTAAAAAATAAATGCCACCAGATTTCTAATAAAATTTCAATTGCTAGTAAGGGCAACCAATGGATCCAACCAACCACTTGTTGGCACTCATTCACAACATGATCTGCCAAAATCCCAATAAAAAAAATTGACAAAATTGAAATGGAAACATATTTTGATTTACATAAGAGAGTTATCGTTAGCTAACATAATTTGCCAATGTCTTAACCAAAAATACTCACTCTACTAACAAAAACAAATTACTGAAATAGATGGAGTGATTGCGGCTGTAATTGTGTTCCAAATTGCTCTCACCTGAAAAAATAAAAATAAAATTAAACCTTTGTTCAAAAATATTGGGATTGCGCGAAACGCGTCCATAAGAAGAAACTACGTTAAAGCAATGACCATAGGAAAGCCCAAGAAATTGGCTGATGACAACCTGACGATGATCCAATTCGGATAGCAACAAATATTCATGGTAGCTTTGGCCTAGTCACTCAACGCACTCCTTCTCTCATCTCATAGCTCACGAGAAAAGTAAAGTTAATATCCCATGCTCTTAACTCCTCAAAAGAAAAAAGGAAAAAAAAAAATATGGATAAAGGAATAGACCACCAAAAGGGATTTCCATTCAAACATCGACACAATCACCAAATTATACATGTTAAGAGCAGAAAACCGAAATTAGTTGAACTTAGTGTCGAGAAGATGACCTATTATATATCAACTCTTGTTGCTGTAGTCCAACTCCAAGTTCTCTCATTGTCCCCCTTGCCATCTATTTCCTCGAGAATTAACCATCTATTATTTCCTTGAGAAATGAAAGAAAAAATAAGTGAGATGCTTACACGTTATCCAAGAACAAAATAAACCCATAAACCCCTTTAAAATTACAACATTCAAACTCTTAACAGAAATGCTAGGTACAAATCTGAACATGAGAAATCAAAGAATTTGAGCCATTACATAAAGAAGAAAGAAAGTTCGGTCAAAAGGACAAAAAGAAAACAGAGCACAGAGAAAAAATTGTAAGAAATGAAGAAATTACAGGTTTGTATTCAAATAATTAAAAAACCCAAGTCACTAATTTTTTTCCCTTTCCTTTTTCTTCGTTAATTGAGAAAGAAATAGAACTTGGGGCGACCTATCACTCATCAAAAACTTGTCGGCCTCTAGTTTAGGGAATACAAAATTCCAATTTGGAATGGAGAAAGACAACACAGAGTCACATGATTATTCTTTGAAAATCAATCTAAGAGACCCACCCATATGCAACACAAGCACGTAACCAAAAATCAATGGTTATGATAGCCATCCAAATAATAGATAAGCACGAACAATGCCACCGGTTAATTTCTAACCCTCTTAACTCATCTATTCAAAATAATGCAATTTTGAAAATTACCTTTGCGTGAAGGGGGATAAAAATATTTCCACTATTAACATCATTCAATTTTCAGAGAGAGGGGAGGGGAGGGGAGGAGATGAGAGGGAGGGAGGAGGCAAAGGTAGTATTCTCTTTCCCAATATTTTTTTCCCTCACTAGGCTTGAAGAGAATTCACCAAATTTCAATTATATTTTCTTAGTGTGCATTAATAAAATTCAATTTTGTATTCTGAGTTTGATTTTCTCTAACACTAAATATCGAAAGAGAAGAAAACATCATCATCAAATTTTCTTGGTAAAGGGGAAAATCTAAAACAGAGGGTGAGATTGGTGAACACCTTACGTGCATGAATAATCAAGAACCTGAATTAGATCATTCAACATAGAAAATCCTCCATTCCCCATTTGATTAAAACACTAAAATCGGAAAAAAAAAATAGGATTACAGTTTTGTGTGTGAGGAAGAGAGACGTGCCTTCAGTTTTGTGTGTCAGAACGTTGGAGTCGCCGGAGGCGGCGGACGGTATGAGCTCCGACTCGATCTTGGCCCGATGGCGGCGATGTGGTCGGTGTTTGTTGCCGCTCGACTCCTGCTGCCGCTAGATTTAGAAAGAATATAATTTTATACGATAATTGTAGTGCTTTGCCTTGCCGTTCAATACCCAATTTCCACACCCATACATATTGATTTGCCGTTCTCATATATATTGCTTTCCAAAATCTCAAATGCTTGGCCGTTTCAATTAATTGCTGAGGTTTTAGAATGGAAATGTATTAAGGGCAGAGATTTATGTAGAGAAATGTGTGTTAAATTCAATAGTTGAGATTTATATAGGGAAAATATGTGGGCCATCACACCGTTGCGAATTGTATTGCAAACGAATTGTATTATAGATAGAGAAAGATTATAATACACACCCTTTATTTGGATATGTATCATATACCCCCTCCAAAATGTTATGAATTGTAGAGAAAACTAGAGTTTGTCCGTGCCTCGAACGATCAGCAAACAATTTAATGTCCCCCTCCTAACCTCTTAGGTCCAACCTTTGAAGGCAATTTTTAAGTCCCTTCCCCTGAACACTAAATGGTACTTATAAGGGTATTATTTGACGATTAACAAAATTGGCTACATATGATGTGAGCTTAGGTAGAAGCTATTATGTTGGACCTAAATTCCCTTTCAATTAGATTTAACAGTTGCACACTGTAACCCCCTAGCGAATGACCCGTGCCTATGGCACTCCCCAAATTCAATGAATTGTGATAATTTGTTCCAGAAAATCAAACTTAATTTCAATGTGGAAATCAAACATGTTCCTCGTAAGCTAATTGAAAAGCAACATGTGCCACTTGGAAAACATCTCACTTAAACCAGTTATAAAATCAAATAATACCACTACATTGTCATTTACTTAAACTCGCATAATACCCCACTACCTTGTCATTTAATTCGGTTAAAGAAAACATAAACTTTTGTCGCTGACATAAAAAATTCTCTATTGTCTCGATACCCTTCCTCCATGCTATAAAATGGTTAGACTCCCATAGTGGGGGTGCTATGATGTTGCTTGCATGTAAGGGTTTCAAGTACTACGTACCTCCACTAAAGAGTGTGTTGGGGGAGGTTGCCAACTTGTTCTCTGTCTATGACGGTATTGTTGATGCGTTCTGGATCACCTAACAAAAAGGTCATCGAATTTTATCAATGCCAATCACATGTAACTTCCAATATCTACCAAAAATAAGGGGGAGAGAGAGAGAGAGAGAGAGAGAGAGAGAGAGCTGAATCAATTAAATTAGGTTCAACTCTTCGTAGCAAAATTAGTTATAGCTACTATAAATTTCAAGTTCTTCTAAACTATATCTAAGAAAATTGGTTTTCAAAGAATAAACCAAACTCATGCACCCAATGCTTTTTTAATTTTCTTTTTGATAATTCTAGTGCTATCCAAACTAACTCATGACTTCAATAACGAATTGGGTGCCAAAAGGTAGTTCCATACTTTTTTCAAAAACTATATCTCAAACAACCACACAAACTCCGAAGAAAACAATGATAGGACAATCTTACTCCACGAAAGAATGGTACACTCCAACCGCCATGCAATAACCATAATAAGACACGAAACCACTTGCACATATACCAAAGAAGACATACATCAGCTTAATTCCATGCCATATGCTCTGAAGCGCCAAAGAGCATTCACATTTGGGCAAAAAAGTACAAACCAAAAACCTAACAAAGAAAATAAATTACAAACACACACACACACAAAACGGAGATATATATAGAACATAGGTCTTTTCTAAATAATCCAACAGTATGGTGACTCTTTCACTTCTAAACAACTCTAGGTATAGTGATTTATGGACTTTTAATTAGTGTGGAAGGACGACACAAAATTCTCATGCATCTGCAACTTAAGTTCTCAAATTTTCAATTACACTTCTCATGTACTCATTGAATTTAAATTATTTGACTTAGTTTGGAGTGATGTGGCATGGGTAATTCGCTAATAGAAAAGAGTAAAATAAGTTATATAGGACCACTAAAATCACCAATACCTGAAATTTTATCGAATGGCTTAAGGTTTATAAAAAAAATAATTGTCAGAGAACACTGAAATACCAATATCTTATAAAGAAGAGCTACCACCACTTTCCTTAAAGATTAAAAAAAAAAACCTGAGTTTATGTACTTCTTTCAACATGCTTACTTGCATGTATGTGTATGAGTTTATAAGGATTCAACAGAGGAAATAAAACCATGCCCTGATATTTGATATTAAAAAATGTAGAAATTATACACTTATTAGATAGAAAATGTATTTTTAATAATACAAATGACTCACTAATTTCGGTCTTCATCAACATGAGAGAGATTGAAAGCACAATTAAACATTAATTGTAAAGATTACGCAAATGATCAAAACATCAAATATCTTAGAACTACAAAACAGTAATAGCTTAAAAAATCATAAATGACATGGAGGAAGCATATACCTGTGGGTGGAGCCGTTCATGGACTTTCAAAGTTCTAGGTATTTTGGGTTGGGAGAGAGAATTAACTGAATAAATTATAGACCTTTCCTTCCCTGTAAAATCCTTAAATCATGGAATTATAATTGACCTTACCAAAAAAGAAAATGAGATTTGAACAACAGTTTATACACCAAAACATATGAGACCCGAACTAATCTAGCTTTCCGTATAAGGGGTCGATTCAATACGCAAAATTGAAATGAGAACACGGACGCCTACCATGTAGGAAGCTTCGAAATTTCTAAATCATATTCCAAGACATATTCTTCTGATCAAATTTCAAAACATTGGAAAAAAAAAAGAAGAAGAAGTATGAGTAACATACTTCTCTCATGACTTTGCACACACCAAAAAATAAAAAACTAATTTTCTAAACAACTAATTTTTTAATTCACAACCGTCACAACCATTTAAAAAAAGAGAGAACAAAGAGCTATACCTATGGAGAGAAGACTGGAGGGAGGGCAAGAGTCAGGGAGAACTGGAAAGAGGACTTATTAAAAAATGATTAGGGAGAGAGAGAAATTCGTTTACCCAAAATTCATTACCAAAAACTGAAAATGAGAATAAATCATTACAGAAAATTCGTAACCAAAAATTCCGCCCAATCAATGCAATTTCCCTTACCCAATTTATAGCATGTCATTATATTTTTCATTACTAGGGTTTGCCCGTGCCTTCAGGCACGATGCAACACGTTTTGAACAAAACTAAAATGAATTATGCAACCATTGGCCACCCCGCCAACGAAGCTGATAGACGGAAAGATTTTACTTAAATTAGGTTCATGCCCGTGCCTGAAAGCTCGACTCGAACAATCGCACATGCAAATAACATTTGACTCACATGCAATATATCAATCATTACCCAACGAACTCAAGCAAAAAAAGAGAGCAAATTCATAAGAATACGTGATGGAATAGCAAGTTTGCAACTATCCAGAATTACAAATGGGCAAGAAACAAAGACAAACAGCAATTAATAAAAAAATGGACCTGCCACCTCAGATATGAATAGCAAAAAAAAAAAAAACAGTGCCACCACCTAAGATAGGAAGAGCAAGATTAAAAAAAATGATCCCACCACCTGAGAAGATCGAAATAGATACCTCAGAACCGACAATACCAAGTTGATACTGTTGTGGCTTTTCTATATTCACCCAATATGACTCCCTAGCAACCCTTTTCAACTGTTGTGGCTTTTCGGCTGGCTCTTGGAATGTGATTGCTCCGTCCAGAATGAAATAAATTAAATTGCCCATAAGCTGAAAATTAACACAAATACAATTGCTAATTAGTCACCAAAGTTTTGTTCAACTTTTGGAAAACCAAAGCTTATAAGTTAACTTGCACAGTCGCGTTGAACACCTTAAATAGTAAGAGAGTTCAAATATCAAACATGAACCTATTCAATCTATATCGCAGATCAAAATACTTGAACACAGATCTCGAAGGAGTTATGATCGATCTGAACGTATGGGCGAAGTAACTGTGAACTAAAAATAAATTATATTTAGTCTTAGACATCATTGAAGTTCTTATAACCTTTCATATCATGGTCGCAGACTCGCAACTGAAAGAAGTACAAATTATGTAAGAAACTTGTTTTAACTAATGAATTTGTGCCCCAATTAAGTGGGGTAAGCCTAGCAACAGTCATCAAAATCAAGAAGGATTGTGATAATCTCTTACTGGAAATCAAACTTCTTGTATGGACTTTCATACAAACACCTTGAATGCAATATAAAATTCTTAAAGTTTCGAATACCTAAGAAAATTAAAAGGTACATAGGGAGAATACCAGAAATTATTAAAAAAAACCAAAAAAATTACATAGGAAGAATACCTAAATAAAAAGAAGAAAAGAATAGAAAGGTCGGACTCTCTCTAGGCTGTTTGCCTTTCTTCCTTACGTTCTCTACTATTGACCACTTCTGCCAATGAAGCTACGTTTTCCCAAAAAAGAACAAAATTGAATTATCGTTCTCTGCTATTAACCACTCTCATTGGGAGTGGCTGATCACCAGTCTTCCTATCACACCCACGTAACATATCGCTCACCCAACAACTAACCAAACTAAAGAAACAAAAGAGAAAGCAAGCACAAATGTTGCGATCCATCAAAGTGGGAAGACTTGCAGACATTTCAATTGTCTACCCCTTAATGTACGAATAAAACATATTTTGATTATTTACATGCAAGCAAAATTTTTTGACACGTGAGGCACATTTATTTTATCATCTACAAAAAATTTGCAATTTATTCAATGTAAGCAAACTAAAAATCGCAATTTAATCTTCGTAGCTAGAATTAATGCTTACCAATTTGTGAGTCAATTTGTATATGTTGGTCTTCAACTACTGCTTGAGCATCCTCTTGCGTCTTCACTCGTTCAGTCACTGTAACCATGTTAATTTCATTCTCACTATTCATCCTGTAATTTTGGACACAAAAAAAAAAAAAGATTCGAACAAATGGTGTCTTATTTTAAGAGAATAAAAAAAAAGACATAATAAAATAAGAATCATACAACTGTAGAAACTTGCCGAATAAAAAATTTAAATATTTTTTTCGCTTGCCGAACCATACAACGGTATGCTCCTCATGCCCAATTAAAGTTGATGTAGAGTACCAATAAAAAATTCAGTCACTGTAGTCCATAATCAACAATCTGCAATTCTATTAGTTCATTACCAGAAAATTGAAAAAATTCTAACGCTACCCGTGCGATATGGGTTATGCCCACGTGCAACCCTAAAAAACAGCCGTACTGATCTTATATCAGTACGTTATGGTTTTTGGAAGAATTTTTCGATTAATTCCAACTCCCAATTAAAACCAAGAACTAATTTTCTAAGCAACGTGGAGAGAGAACAAAGAACTGGCCCAAAAAGAAAAATAGAATTCTCCGTTGATAGAGAACAAAAAACAAATTTTCTAAACAACTAATTTTTGGATTCACTTCCGTCACAACCATTTTAAAAAATTAGAACAAAGAGCCATACCTATGGTGAGAGAACCGAAAAGAGGGCGAGGGTTAGGGAAACATGAAAGAGAAATGGAAAAAAAAAGTCGGCAATCAAAATTCATTACCAAAAATCAAGCTTCCCAATCAAGTGTTTGTATATGTATTTGACCAAAAATCGGCGATCAAAAATTATTACCAAAAATCAAGCTTCCCAATCAAGTCTTTGTATATGTATTTGCCAATCAATCCCGTAAAAATCATTACCAAAAAATCTGTCATGATATTCTTTCATCCAATCAAATCTTTGTATAAGTATTTGCCATGCCAATCAAGATTTCCGTAAATTAAGTGACTGAATATAATGACTGAACATTTCCAAAAATTCAACATTCAAATTGAAAAAATCATTTCCAAAAATTGAAAAAATTACTCTCAATCGTCGGATGAAATCAATCTGAGCCATTCAATGCCAATGGTTGAATGAAGGGTGGAGATTTGTGCAGGAAAATATGTGTTAAGCCAACGGTTAAGATTTATGAAGGAAAAATGTGTGGGCCACCACACCGTCGTGATTTGTATAATAGATGTTTCGAATCATTAAAAAGTTACGAATCGTATAAAGGTTACGAGATACACAAAATGTTATGAATCATAATGAAAATGTTACGAATCATACTGCTGAAAGGTTATGAATTTTAGAACAAAAGTTACGAAATACCCTAAAATGTTCTGAATGAACCATAAAATATGTGCATATGGTATACCATTTTAAGGGGGGTGTATTGTAGACTTTTCCTAAGTTTATATGCACTTTACTTTTTGTATATTGTATTTTTGATAATCAATTGCAAGAGTATTTGTGGTGCATACACTTAGAAAATGTGGAAATTATATTTTTATATTGTATTTTCTAACAATTGGAGAGTGGGCAACCTAGAAAAGGGGTTCAATTATAAATCTAGTATAAAGTTTTAGTTTGGTCTTAAGATATTATTAAAACAATCATTTGAATTATCCTTATTTAGGGCATTAATGATGATGCAAGAATGTAAGTCTACTCAATATTAATGTCATACTTACAATAGAATAAGGCTACAGAAATCGCAAATGCTATTTTTTTTCTTTTATCATGGACTAATACTTGTTGACAACATTTATCACGTTACTGATAACACTTGCTTGAGAGCATCATAGTCAAAGCCCTATTTATTTCATATTATCCAATTTCTTCATACAACCAAGCACTCATTCTTAAAAACAGAATATACTTACTCCATACAATCCAACAAATTCACCAAAACTTTCCAACATACTCCTCCCCTCTTAAAACCCCTAAAAATTACACTTTAAAACAAAATTAAATTTTGTTTAATTGAAACTGAAAACTCTCTCCCTCCCTCCTCTCTATCTCCATCGCCACGTCGCACCACCGAATCACCACTCTCTCCCTTCTTCGAAGTATGTCGAGAGCTCTATCACTCTCTTTCTCTATATGCTTCACACACACACACACACAAACTCTCTCTCTCTCTCTCTCTCTCTCTCTCTCTCTCTCTCTCTCTCTCTCTCTCTGTCTCACCACTGCCGCACCATTGAACCATCACCGCCGCACCATGTATTCTAAATTTTTTCCCAATAATAGGTTTAAGATGGTTGTGAAATCATTTGAAATAGTTTTGTGAGCACTATAATTGAATTGAGATTGATAATGCAAACCCAAAAAATACCGAAAACGTATTATCAAAAATCGAGTTGATGATGAACATATATTTCGGACCGTAAACGCCGAAATAATTAACCTTTTTGTTTTTGGATGGCAAAAAATAAATTTCATTAATCTTTCAAATTGTTACAAAGACTAATAGGACAAAAAGAACGGCATCGTATTCCTAACAAAGTTAAGAATAATCCGTTGCCCAATCCGAGACTCAATCCCTCGATTGATAAGGAACTAATCAAAGACACCCAAACTAAAATAATTAACCTTGAATGACATTTAAATACCATAACTTAACTATCAGAAACTTATACGGGAATAACATTGCAACCTTCTTAAACATCTTAAAAGGGTTTTTGACATGTTTTTTTTTAATGTGAGACAAAATGAGCCGAAAAGACTAATAATGCCTGATCTTTCAGACAGTGGAAAGATGCTGGCCCAACAAACCCACAAGTGGCCCAAACCAAGAAATAGACTAAAACCCTAAAAACAAAACAGATTGCTCTCGTCTAAACTGATCGACTCTCAGCAGCCGCTGCTGCTCGCTTCTGCAGCTTCGTCTTCTCCGAGTCCGACGGTCAGTACTCTCTCTCTCTCTCTCTCCGCCTCCTCCTCTTCCTTCTCTTCCTCCTGCTCCTGGTCTTGACAGGTAGCTAGCCCAAAAGGGGGGAACATAGGCTGCAACTATGTAACGGGGTGTAACAGCCATTACACACCGATTCCCGTTACGCAACGGCCGCTACACATGTTAATTCCGGTAACTCCGTTTTTCACCGCGGTAACCGTACCAGCCCTTCTAACCGTAATGGCCGTTACGTTCGTTATGTAATGACCGTTTTTTAAACCATGAATAGGCCTATACTACTAAAGGACTTCAGGATGTCGACTATAATCTTCATATATGTAATGTGTAGGTGAAGGATTTGATGTATGACAAGTAGCAGAGTTCCTACAACGATAGGGTGATCAAAAAAAGTCTAAACAACAAATTTACTGCCACAAATGTTCGGACACATACCCAACCGAAATGTGTGCACTTGGGCACCACACACCTTGTATATGTGGGCACCACACGCGACGCACTTGGTTCACAGACTCATCGATGGTTGCCGACACATGTGTCAGGGTATCTGTGTCGAATGCATCTTCCTAGTCTGAGAGGTGCTTCCCCCCAAACACCCCCACCACAACCCACAACCACCCCCCCCCACCTTCAGCCCGATCCCCCGATCCCACGTGGAAAGGTAAGAGGTCCACTCCTCTACAGCCGTGTTCTCAAAATTCAAAAATTCCCAAATTTTGAAATCGTGAAACCCTCTTTCTCTGAGAACACAACACCATATCCTCTCTTCTCTCTCAACCCACCACCACCGCGATCTCCTCTCTTCTCTCTCCTCCGAGATCACACTATCCTCTCGTCGGCCGTCGCAACACCAACACGAGCAACCCCAAGCCCGCCCTACCACCAACGATGGGCAACCCCAAACCCGGTCCCTACCACCACCTACGCACCACCACCATCTCTCTCCGTCACAGGTATCTCTCTCTCACTTCCCTTTGGTTTTTTTTAAAAACTTAAAAAGGGTTTAAAATTTTTTTAAGAAAAATTTTTTAAAATTTATTTTTTTTTTTTTTTAAAAATTTTTGAAAATATTAAATTTAAAATTGTTTTTAAAATTTTTGGGAAAAACCCAAACCAGGGAAAGGTTCCCCCCCAAATTTTCCAAAGGCCCGGGTTTTCCATGACAAAAGGGCCCCCATTTTTGGGTTTTCCCTTTTTTGGGTTTTTTTGTTTGGAACTTTTTGGGTTCTTTTTTTTTTCCTTTTTTTTTTCAAAAAAAAAAATTTTTTCCTTTTTTTTTGGGAATTTTTTAAAAAAAAATTTTTTTTTGGGAAAAAAATTTTAATTTTTTGAATTGGAATTTTAAACCCCTTTTTTTTTTTTTTTACTTTTTGGTTTTTTAACCTATTCCCTTTTTTTTGGGGAAATTTTTGGGAAAATTTTGGGTTTTAAAAAATTTTGTTTTGAAACCCAAAAATTTATTACTTTTTTGAAAGGGTTTTTTCATTTCTAAAATTTTTTTTAAATGGGGAAAACCTTTTTTTAAGGGAAAACCCTTTTTTTTTTAAAACCCCGGGGCCCCCCAAATTTTGTTTCCTTTTTTGGGTAATTTTTTTTCCCTTTTTAAAAAAGGGGAAAATTTTCAAAAAAACCCCCGGCCCTTTAAAAGAAAAACCCCTTTCCATTTTTTAAAACTTTTTAAAGTTAAAGGTTTTAAAAAAAAAAATTGGGTTTTCCAAAAAAGGGGTTTTTGGGTTGGGCAAATTTGGGGCAACCTTTGGGTGCAAATTTTTGCCCGGGGAAAATTTGGGTTTTGCCCCCGTGGGAAAAAGGGGTTACCCGTTTCCCCAAAAAAAATTCCCCTTTTGCCCTAAAATTTTAAAAACCCAAAACTTTTTTTTTGACCCAACCCCCTTTTTTCCTTTCCCCCAAAACCCCTTTGGGTTTTTTCCCCCCAATAAACCCCTTTCCCTTCCCCAAAACCCCCCCCCCTTTCAAAAGGGCCCCCAAAGGTTTTAAAATAACCCCAAACCCCTTTTTCCCCTCAAGGGCCCCCCTTTCCCTCCCCAAACTTTTCTTTCATTTTTCAAAGAAAAATTTTTTTTTTTAAACCCAAAAATTGGGGTTTTTTTTTTTTCAAAATTTGGGGTTTTTGGTTTTGAGGGTTTGTTTGGGGCCCGTTTTTAAAAAATTTGGTTCTTTTTTTGGAAAATTTCGGTTTTTGGTTTTGGTTTAAATTTTGGCCCTTTTTTTCCCTTTTCCTTTTTTAATTATTTTAAATATGGACTTTTTTAGAATTTTTCCAAACCCATTTTTAAATTTTTAAAAATTTTTGTTTTTTAAAATTTTTGGCTTGTTTTGAAATTTTTCCCCAAAAGGGTTTGGCAAATTGTTGTTTATTTTTTAAATTTTTTTAATTTTGGGTAAATTAATAAAATTTTGGGTTTTTTTTTGCAATTTTTGGGTTTTGGCCCAAATTGGATTTAAAACAAGGCCCAAAAGGATTTTTTTCAGGGGATTTTTTGGGTTTCGGGGTTTTGATAAAAAACCTTTTTTTTTTAAAAACAATTCTTTTTTTGTTAAACACCCTCAAAAAATGGGTTTTCCAGGCCTTTTTTAAAAAAATTGGGTTTCCCATTTCCTTTCTTTTTGGGTTTTTTCCAATAAATTTAATTTGTCCCCTTTTTTTGTTTCCTCCTTTTTTTATTTTTCAAATTTTTTTCTTTTTTTTTATGTTAATTTTTTTTGAAAATAAAGGGGTTGGGAAAAATTTTGGGGGCTTTGGAGATTTAATAAAATTTTTTAAATTAAAAAAAAATTTTTTTTAAAGACATTTTTTGTTTTTCCAAATTTTTTAAATTTTAATTTTAAATTTTTTTTTTGGGTTTTTTTAATTTTTTAAAATTTTTTATAATTAAACCCAAAATCTTTTTTTAAATTACCCCAAAATTTACCTTAATTTAAACTTTAAAACCCCAGCCCAAAACCCCAAAAAATTTCCCCATTTTTTAAAAATTTTTCCCCTCCCTTTTTTTTTTCTTGGGTTTTTTTTTTGGGTTTTTTGCCTTTTTGTTTTTTTTCCTTTTCCAATTTTTTTTTTTTTTATTTTAAATTTTTTTTTTAATTTTTAAATTTCCCTTTCTTTTTTTTAAAAAAAAACGGTCTTTAAGCCCTTGGGAATTTTTTGTTTTCTTTAAACAGAAGGTTATTTTTCGTTTTTAATTTTAATTTCCCCCTTTTTTTTTGGGATTTTTTTCCATTTTTTTTATAAACCTCAAAGGGAAAAAAAACCTTTTTTGGAAAAAATTTTTAAAATTTTGGGAACCAAAGGGCCCTTGTTTTTCCCTAAAATTTAAATTTTTATTTTTCTTACCCGGCCTTTTTTTTTTAAATGGGTAAAATTTTCCTTTTAAAAAAATTTTTCTTTTCCTTAAATTTTTATTTAATCCACCCCTTTGCTTTTTTTTTCCCCCCGTTTATTTTCTTTTTCCCCTTAAAATAAAAGGGAAAAAGGGGCAAAAACCCCCCTTTCCCCAAAAAGAACCCCAATTTTTTTGGGACTTTTAAATTTTGGGGCCCAAACCCTTTGGTTTTTTCCCAACAAAAATTTAGGGGTTTTTTAACCCTTAAGGGGTTTTAAATTTTTCAAAGTGGGGAAAACCAAAAACCTTTTTCCCCCCTTTTTGACTTTAAAAAACCCCCTTCCCCCTTTTTCCCCTGGAAAAAGAGCCCCCCTTAAAGGGCCCCCAAATTTCCCCAAAACCCCCATTTTATTACCTCCTTTAAAACCCCCTATTTTTTTTTTCGACCCCCAAAGGGGTTTTTTTTTAACTTTGGGGAATTTTTTCCCTTTTTTTCCCAGAACATTTTTGCTGTGAAAAAACTGGAAAACCCGTAAAAATGGGCCCCAGGTTTTCCCAAATTTTTAAACCCCATTTAAATTTTTTTTTTAAAAGGAAAAATTTTTTTTTTTTTTCAAAATTTTTTTTGGTTTAAATTTTAATTTTTGGGCCGGGCTTGGTTTTGGGGGACAGGGAAAAATTTTTTTGGTTTTTTTTTGGTTTTAGGGTTTCCCTTATAAATTTAATACTTTGGTTCTTTGAACCCAAAATTTTGGTTTGTTTTTCTTTTTAGATTTTAAACCCCTTTTTTAGGAAAAAGGGAACATTGGGAAAAAAACGGTTTTTTTTGGGTTTTGGGTTTTGCTTTTATTTTAAAATAACTTTACTTTGAAAAACCTAATTTTTTTTTTTGGGCTAAAAATTTAAAGGAATTGGGAAATTTGCTTTTTAAAAATTTTGTCGTTTTTTTGGAAAAATTTGGAAAACCTTTTTTGCCATTTAAATTATTTTTAATTTTTGGACTCCAATGGGAATTAGAATGTTTTTTGGGAAATTTTAAAATTTTCCCTTTTTTAATTGATTTTTTGGTTTTTAAAGCCTTGGGTTTATTTATTATTCAGTTTCAATTTGTTTTAGGGTTTTTTTAAAAAAGGGTTTGGGCAATTTAAAAAATTTTTCCAATTTATAGAAATTTTTAATTTTTGGCAATAAATTAAATTTTTAAAAGATTTTAAATTTTTTAAAAATTTATTTTTTTAACTTTTTAAATTAAAGTTCATAAATTTTCAATTACTTTTATTGAAAGAATTTTTCTTTGAATTTAAATTTTAATATCATTATTTTGTAAAAAATATTTGAAAATTATAAAGACTTGCTTACTGGTTTTAAAAAAATGAAAACCAAAAGGCGAATATTGTAATGGGAAATTAGGCCGGTTGTCAAGATAAAAATTCCTTTTGTTTTATTGGAAAAAGTGGGTATTTGATGAATGAATTTTAAAGGGGACTTTGGTTGTTTGGGGTTTTTTTAATTTTTTATTTTTTTGGGGAAATTTTTGTTTTAGTTTTTGGGGAAAAATTAATTCTTTTTGGGGAATATTTTTTTTTCTTTTTTTTTGATAGGTCTTAAGTCTCAATCTATGCAATACCGGGAAAAATTTGAGAACCTTGGCTAACCCTTTGCCCAAGAAAAAAAATTGCTTTCTTTTTTCTTTGACAAAGATTTTTTTTAAAAAAGAAGGAAAACATCAATATGCGATATGGATACCCAAACACGGATATAGGTTAGGAGACTTAAAACGCCGACCGATACGGTATAGGACAGATTGGGCATGGACACGATATGGAATTGCAATACGGATACACCGAAAAAAAAAAAATTAGAAAAACCCCGGACCGCTACCAACACACATTACAGGTATCCTTACTCCTCCACGATACTTATAAAAGAACAACGAAAATTGGTTTTTTTTTCTTTTAAATTTATAAAATTGGGGTTTTAATTTCGGTTTCGATTTTGATAGTTGTGGTTGCCCACCTGTTGAGTGACTAAATTGCTTTTGGGTGTCGATTCTGTTGATTGAGAAAATTTTGGTTCTTCTGTTTTTGATCTGTTGATGGTAGTGACTGGTTTGGCCCTTATGAACTTCTCAACTTCAGTCTTCTTGGACCCTACTCATTTGGTAAGTACTCCAGCTGAGAATATTTTCGTAATTGAATTTAAGTATCATGGACCCCCATTTTTGAGAATCCTTTTGCAATATATCTTTTTGTGGTTAATTGAAGTTTCAAGAAACCATTGCTATTGAAAACCATTTTTGGGTTGGACTTCGGAAGAGGATTCTGGCAGCCACCCAAGTAGTTCGATTTATGGCTTGTCTGAGTTGTTTTTGCTTATATTTATGTACACACATTAATCATTTGCTCAAGTGACAAGGTTGTACTTTGACTACACTGATGGGGCTGTAATGCTGCAGATTTTTTGTGCAAGCTGAGATTTAAGAGGGCTCAAGGACCCAAATATAGGATTTAAGAGAACATATCGGCCAAATACGTACGGTATGTGCTTGGTTTTGTGAGGGGATTGCTTGACTAAACTGGATAACTTGTATCTTTGAGAATCAAAACTGGACATATGCTTATTCTTTTCTAGCCATCTAAATTTCACGTCTTTTCATGGAATGTTTCTACAGGCACTCTTGAACTAAAGAAAAACTAGGCACTTCCCATTGTTCTCCGTTTTTGCTGAATTATTTTGGGAAAATAACTTGACTGCACATTTCTATTATTGATTTGATCTTCCGGACTCAATCTGGTAATTAGCTCCAATGCATCATTGGGAATCTTAGTTTCTTCCTTAGCCTTATTGGCTACGTTTTTCTGAATGTATGTTCATACCTTGGTAACTTGGTTTGAAAGCGTAATTAGTTGATATGGAGATCAATTGCTGGAGGCTACGTGGCCATGGATTTATTAGATGTGGCTTGTGAGGAGAATCTGAATACAAAATAAAGTTTACCCATGTTAAAATAGACAAATCTTTAGATTGGTTGTTGTAAAGCACATAATGTATGTATTCTCAAGGACTTAAATTCTAGTTCAATTTAAGTTTTCTAGTGGATACTATTTTGTAATTCCGAAGAGGGAATTTGTTCTATGAATGTAAGTCTCATTTATACTTGTATTGATAGAGAATTAGCCCATCCCAATCTAGCCATGAGGTATTAGGCTTCAGCCCTAACCTCTCATGCGAAACCCTAAACCAACAACGCCTAGGGTTTTCCAGTGACGAGACCTTATAAAAAGAAGTTAAGCCCTTCTCTCTCTCTTCTCTCTCTCCATCTGGGCTTTCTTTGGTGCCTGAATAGAAAGGCTATATAATTTGGGTCTTCTTTTCTGTGTTGTGTTGCCATCTTTATCTTTCTAAATCAACCGTCTGCAAAATTTCCGAGTTTTTCATTCGTCTTATATTTTTTTCGCTGTTGAATTTGTCTCTGATGATGATCAAACATAAACTTTCGTTCTTCTGAGAATAAATTTAATGCAGAATGCTTTATGGAGACCTGAACTGAAGAGACTATTTTTCGATTCAATTCGTGGCAAAATCTCTTATGAAGAGATCTATTTTTCTTGACTTTTCCTCGAGATTTTGATATTATACCTACCTCTCCTTCCCTTTTTTTTTTTGTTGGGCTAGTATTTCGTATTTCCATGGCCTGATATTGAGTGATGCCTCTAAAGATGATCAAACAATACTTTCGTTCTTCTGAGAAATTCAATGCGGAAAAATTATTGGAGACCTGAACTGAAGAGGCTTTGATTTTGATCTTTCAATGTAACATCTTATTTTCACTTTTTTCTCTGAACCTACGGCCCTTGGTTGCTGTTCAAATGCAGTAGAAAATACTTCAAATTTGATAAAGTTGTTTCACTTGATCAGCTTACGCGTACCTTAATTAATTCTAGAGGATGAATCCCATAGTCCATTTGCGGGTGTCACATTGGTGACCAGGGGTCCGGCATATATTTGTCTTTCCCTTGTATATTTGATAATTTGGTTTGGATTTACATGTCTGGTTACACATCTGCTCCTTGCTCCTTTTACAAATAAAGAAGAAAAAAACCTGCTACTTGCACCTTTTAGCATTTGGGCAATCTTTTTAAGGCTAGTTCAAGTTTGGACCAGAAGCATAAGTTGCCAAGTTAAAGGACATTAGCAACAAAAGGGTATGTCAGAGGCATGTATTGGGTATGAGCCTTGACCATCGGTAGGGTAGTCAAGCGCTGGGTTGGAACACCCGTGCCCAGCAAACAACTTTGGGTGTCTTGAACCAATTCTGCTCTCAATAGGGACCCAAATCCCGACCTTCAGCCCAATCCCACTTGGAAAGGTAAGAGTTCCACTCCTCTACAGCCGTGTTCTCAAGATTCAAAAATTCCCAAATTTTGAAATCGTGAAATCCTCTTTCTTTGAGAACACAACACCATATCCTCTCTTCTCTCTCGACCCACCACCACCGATGGGAACCCTAAACTCCCCCACCACCACTGCGATCTCCTCTCTTCTCTCTCCTCCGAGATCACACTCTCCTCTCGTCGGCCGTCGCAACACCAACACGAGCAACCCCAAACCTGCCCTACCACCAATGATGGGCAACCCCAAACCGGCCCCTACCACCACCGACGCACCACCACCATCTCTCTCCCTCACAGGTATCTCTCTCTCACTTCCCTCTCCACGAATCTACGTGCGATTTTTTCATTTATGAGCACACACGAAAAAATTAGGGTTTTTTTTTTTCTTTTCAAATTTCATAAAATTGGGGTTTTATATTTCGGTTTCGATTTTGATAGTTGTGGCTGCCCACCTGTTGAGTGACTAAATTGCTTTTGGGTGTCGATTCTGTTGATTGAGAAAATTTTGGTTCTTCTGTTTTTGATCTGTTGATGGTAGTGACTGGTTTGGCCCTTATGAACTTCTCAACTTCAGTCTTCTTGGACCCTACTCATTTGGTAAGTACTCCAGCTGAGAATTTTTTCGTAATTGAATTTAAGTATCATGGACCCCCATTTTTGAGAATCCTTTTGCAATATATCTTTTTGTGGTTAATTGAAGTTTCAAGAAACCACTGCTATTGAAAACCATTTTTGGGTTGGACTTCGGAAGAGGATTCTGGCAGCCACCCAAGTAGTTCGATTTATGGCTTGTCTGAGTTGTTTTTGCTTATATTTATGTACACACATTAATCATTTGCTCAAGTGACAAGGTTGTACTTTGACTACACTGATGGGGCTGTAATGCTGCAGATTTTTTGTGCAAGCTGAGATTTAAGAGGGCTCAAGGACCCAAATATAGGATTTAAGAGAACATATCGGCCAAATACGTACGGTATGTGCTTGGTTTTGTGAGGGGATTGCTTGACTAAACTGGATAACTTGTATCTTTGAGAATCAAAACTCGACATATGCTTATTCTTTTCTAGCCATCTAAATTTCACGTCTTTTCATGGAATGTTTCTACAGGCACTCTTGAACTAAAGAAAAACTAGGCACTTCCCATTGTTCTCTGTTTTTGCTGAATTATTTTGGGAAAATAACCTGACTGCACATTTCTATTATTGATTTGATCTTCCGGACTCAATCTGGTAATTAGCTCCAATGCATCATTGGGAATCTTAGTTTCTTCCTTAGCCTTATTGGCTACGTTTTTCTGAATTTATGTTCATACCTTGGTAACTTGGTTTGAAAGCATAATTAGTTGACATGGAGATCAATTGCTGGAGGCTACGTGGCCATGGATTTATTAGATGTGGCTTGTGAGGAGAATCTGAATACAAAATAAAGTTTACCAATTTTAAAATAGACAAATCTTTAGATTGGTTGTTGTAAAGCACATAATGTATGTATTCTCAAGGACTTAAATTCTAGTTCAATTTAAGTTTTCTAGCGGATACTATTTTGTAATTCCGAAGAGGGAATTTGTTCTATGAATATAAGTCTCATTTATACTTCTATTGATAGAGAATTAGCCCATCCCAATCTAGCCATGAGGTATTAGGCTTCAGCCCTAACTTCTCATTTGAAACCCTAAACCAACGGCGCCTAGGGTTTTCCAGTGACGAGACCTTACAAAAAGAAGTTAAGCCCTTCTCTCTCTCTTCTCTCTCTCCATCTGGGCTTTCTTTGGTGCCTGAATAGAAAGGCTATATAATTTGGGTCTTCTTTTCTGTGTTGTGTTGCCATCTTTATCTTTCTAAATCAATCGTCTGCAAAATTTCCGAGTTTTTCATTCTTCTTATTTTTTTTTTTCACTGTTGAATTTGTCTCTAATGATGATCAAACATAAACTTTCGTTCTTCTGAGAATAAATTTCATGCGGAATGCTTTATGGAGACCTGAACTGAAGAGACTATTTTTCGATTCAATTGGTGGCAAAATCTCTTATGAAGAGATCTATTTTTCTTGACTTTTCCTCGAGATTTTGATATTATACCTACCTCTCCTTCCCTTTTTTTTTTTTTTGTGTTGGGCTAGTATTTCGTATTTCCATGGCCTGATATTGAGTGATGCCTCTAAAGATGATCAAACAATACTTTCGTTCTTCTGAGAAATTCAATGCGGAAAAATTATTGGAGACCTGAACTGAAGAGGCTTTGATTTTGATCTTTCAATGTAACATCTTATTTTCACTTTTTTCTCTGAACCTACGGCCCTTGGTTGCTGTTCAAATGCAGTAGAAAATACTTCAAATTTGATAAAGTTGTTTCACTTGATCAGCTTACGCGTACCTTAATTAATTCTAGAGGATGAATCCCATAGTCCATTTGCGGGTGTCACATTGGTGACCAGGGGTCCGGCATATATTTGTCTTTCCCTTGTATATTTGATAATTTGGTTTGGATTTACATGTCTGGTTACACATCTGCTCCTTGCTCCTTTTACAAATAAAGAAGAAAAAAACCTGCTACTTGCACCTTTTAGCATTTGGGCAATCTTTTTAAGGCTAGTTCAAGTTTGGACCAGAAGCATAAGTTGCCAAGTTAAAGGACATTAGCAACAAAAGGGTATGTCAGAGGCATGTATTGGGTATGAGCCTTGACCATCGGTAGGGTAGTCAAGCGCTGGGCGGGAACACCCGTGCCCAGCAAACAACTTTGGGTGTCTTGAACCAATTCTGCTCTCAATAGGGACCCAAATCCCGACCTTCAGCCCAATCCCACTTGGAAAGGTAAGAGTTCCACTCCTCTACAGCCGTGTTCTCAAAATTCAAAAATTCCCAAATTTTGAAATCGTGAAATCCTCTTTCTCTGAGAACACAACACCATATCCTCTCTTATCTCTCAACCCACCACCACCGATGGGCACCCTAAACTCCCCCACCACCACCGCGATCTCCTCTCTTCTCTCTCCTCTCTCCTCCGAGATCACACTCTCCTCTCGTCGGCCGTCGCAACACCAACACGAGCAACCCCAAACCCGCCCTACCACCAACGATGGGCAACCCCACCACCGACGCACCACCACCGCCGACGCACCACCACCATCTCTCTCCCTCACAGGTATCTCTCTCTCACTTCCCTCTCCACGAATCTACGTGATTCTTTCACTTATGAGCTCACTCGAAAAAATTAGGGGTTTTTTTTTTTTTTTTTTCAGATTTCATAAAATTGGGGTTTTTATATATGGGTTTTCGATTCTGATAGTTGTGGTTGACCACCTGTTGAGTGACTAAATTGCTTTTGGGTGTCGATTCTGTTGATTGAGAAAATTTCGATTCTTCTGTTTTTGATCTGTTGATGGTAGTGACTGGTTTGGCCCTTATGAGCTTCTCAACTTCAGTCTTGTTGGACCCTACTCATTTGGTAAGTACTCCAGCTGAGAACTTTTTCGTAATTGAATTTCAGTATCATGGACCCCCATTTTTGAGAATCCTATTCCAATAGCTCTTTTTGTGGTTAATTGAAGTTTCATGAAACCATTGCTATGGAAAACCATTTTTGGCCGTGGACTTCGGAAGAGGATTTTGGCAGCCACCCAAGTAGTTCGATTTATGGCTTATCTGAGGTGTTTTTGCTTATATTTATGTACACACATTAATCATTTGCTCAAGTGACTAGGTTGTACTTTGACTACACTGATGGGGCTGTAATGCTGCAGATTTTTTGTGCAAGTTGAGTTTTAAGAGGGCTCAAGGACCCAAATATAGGATTTAAGAGAACATATGGGCCAAATGCGTACGGTATGTGCTTGGTTTTGCGAGGGGATTGCTTGACTAAACTGGATAACTTGTATCTTTGAGAATCAAAACTGGACATATGCTTATTCTTTTCTAGCCATCTAAATTTCACGTCATTTCATGGAATGTTTCTACAGGCACTCCTGAACTAAAGAAAAACTAGGCACTTTCCATTGTTCTCTGTTTTTGCTGAATTATTTTGGGAAAATAACCTGACTGCACATTTTTATTATTGATTTGATCTTCCGGACTCAATCTGGTAATTAGCTCCAATGCATCATTGGGAATCTTAGTTTCTTCCTTAGCCTTATTGGCTACGTTTTTCTGAATGTATGTTCATACCTTGGTAACTTGGTTTGAAAGCGTAATTAGTTGATATGGAGATCAATTGCTGGAGGCTACGTGGCCATGGATTTATTAGATGTGGCTTGTGAGGAGAATCTGAATACAAAATAAAGTTTACCAATTTGAAAATAGACAAATCTTTAGATTGGTTGTTGTAAAGCACATAATGTATGTATTCTCAAGGACTTAAATTCTAGTTCAATTTAAGTTTTCTAGTGGATACTATTTTGTAATTCCGAAGAGGGAATTTGTTCTATGAATATAAGTCTCATTTATACTTGTATTGATAGAGAATTAGCCCATCCCAATCTAGCCATGAGGTGTTAGGCTTCAGCCCTAACCTCTCATTCGAAACCCTAAACCAACAGCGCCTAGGGATTTCCAGTGACGAGACCTTATAAAAAGAAGTTAAGCCCCTCTCTCTCTTCTCTCTCTCCATCTGGGCTTTCTTTGGTGCCTTAATAGAAAAGCTATATAATTTGGGTCTTCTTTTCTGTGTTGTGTTGCCATCTTTATCTTTCTAAATCAACAGTCTGCAAAATTTCCGCTTCTTTTTTTTTTTTTTTCGCTGTTGAATTTGTCTCTGATGATGATCAAACATAAACTTTCGTTCTTCTGAGAATAAATTTCATGCGGAATGCTTTGTGGAGACCTGAACTGAAGAGACTATTTTTCGATTCAATTCGTGGCAAAATCTCTTATGAAGAGATCTATTTTTCTTGACTTTTCCTTGAGATTTTGATTTTATACCTACCTCTCCTTTCTTTTATTTTTTTTTGTTGGGCTTGCATTTCGTATTTCCACGGCCTGATATTGAGTGATGCCTCTAATGATGACCAAACAATACTTTCGTTCTTCCGAGAAATTCCATGCGGAAAAATTATTGGAGACCTGAACTGAAGAGGCTTTGATTTTGATCTTTCAACGTAACATCTTATTTTCACTTTTTTCTCTGAACCTACGGCCATTGGTTGCTGTTCAAATGCAGTAGAAAATACTTCAAATTTGATAAAGTTGTTTCACTTGGTCAGCTTACGCGTACCTTAATTAATTCTAGAGGATGAATCCCATTGTCCATTTGCGGGTGTCACATTGGTGACCAGGGGTCCTACATATGTTTGTCTTTCCGTTGTATATTTGATAATTTGGTTTAGATTTACATGTCTGGTTACACATCTGCTCCTTGCTCCTTTTACAAATAAAGAAGAAAAAAAACTGCTACTTGCACCTTTTAGCATTTGGGCAATCTTTTTAAGACTAGTTCAAGTTTGGACCAGAAACATAAGTTGCCAAGTTAAAGGACATTAGCAACAAAAGGGTATATCAGAGGCATGTACTGGGTATGAGCCTTGACAATCGGTAGGGTAGTCAAGCGCTGGGCGGGAACACCCCTGCCCAGCAAACAACTTTGGGTGTCTTGAACCAATTTTGCTATCAGTAGGGACCCAAATCCCGACCTTCAGCCCGATCCCACGTGGAAAGGTAAGAGGTCCACTCCTCTACAGCCGTGTTCTCAAAATTCAAAAATTCCCAAATTTTGAAATCGTGAAATCCTCTTTCTTTGAGAACACAACACCATATCCTCTCTTCTCTCTCGACCCACCACCACCGATGGGCACCCTAAACTCCCCCACCACCACCGCGATCTCCTCTCTTCTCTCTCCTCCGAGATCACACTCTCCTCTCGTCGGCCGTCGCAACACCAACACGAGCAACCCCAAACCCGCCCTACCACCAACGATGGGCAACCCCACCACCGACGCACCACCACCACCGACATCTTTCTCCCTCACAGGTATCTCTCTCTCACTTCCCTCTCCACGAATCTACGTGTGATTCTTTCACTTATGAGTGCACACGAAAAAATTAGGGTTTTTTTTTTTTTTTTTTTAGATTTCATAAAATTGGGGTTTTATATTTCGGTTTCGATTTTGATAGTTGTGGTTGCCCACCTGTTGAGTGACTAAATTGCTTTTGGGTGTCGATTCTGTTGATTGAGAAAATTTTGGTTCTTCTGTTTTTGATCTGTTGATGGTAGTGACTGGTTTGGCCCTTATGAACTTCTCAACTTCAGTCTTCTTGGACCCTACTCATTTGGTAAGTACTCCAGCTGAGAATATTTTCGTAATTGAATTTAAGTATCATGGACCCCCATTTTTGAGAATCCTTTTGCAATATATCTTTTTGTGGTTAATTGAAGTTTCAAGAAACCATTGCTATTGAAAACCATTTTTGGGTTGGACTTCGGAAGAGGATTCTGGCAGCCACCCAAGTAGTTCGATTTATGGCTTGTCTGAGTTGTTTTTGCTTATATTTATGTACACACATTAATCATTTGCTCAAGTGACTAGGTTGTACTTTGACTACACTGATGGGGCTGTAATGCTGCAGATTTTTTGTGCAAGTTGAGATTTAAGAGGGCTCAAGGACCCAAATATAGGATTTAAGAGAACATATCGGCCAAATACGTACGGTATGTGCTTGGTTTTGTGAGGGGATTGCTTGACTTAACTGGATAACTTGTATCTTTGAGAATCAAAACTGGACATATGCTTATTCTTTTCTAGCCATCTAAATTTCACGTCTTTTCATGGAATGTTTCTACAGGCACTCTTGAACTAAAGAAAAACTAGGCACTTCCCATTGTTCTCCGTTTTTGCTGAATTATTTTGGGAAAATAACTTGACTGCACATTTCTATTATTGATTTGATCTTCCGGACTCAATCTGGTAATTAGCTCCAATGCATCATTGGGAATCTTAGTTTCTTCCTTAGCCTTATTGGCTACGTTTTTCTGAATTTATGTTCATACCTTGGTAACTTGGTTTGAAAGCGTAATTAGTTTATATGGAGATCAATTGCTGGAGGCTACGTGGCCATGGATTTATTAGATGTGGCTTGTGAGAAGAATCTGAATACAAAATGAAGTTTACCAATTTTAAAATAGACAAATCTTTAGATTGGTTGTTGTTAAGCACATAATGTATGTATTCTCAAGGACTTAAATTCTAGTTCAATTTAAGTTTTCTAGTGGATACTATTTTGTAATTCCGAAGAGGGAATTTGTTCTATGAATATAAGTCTCATTTATACTTGTATTGATAGAGAATTAGCCCATCCCAATCTAGCCATGAGGTATTAGGCTTCAGCCCTAACCTCTCATTCGAAACTCTAAACCAACAGCGCCTAGGGTTTTCCAGTGACAAGACCTTATAAAAAGAAGTTAAGCCCCTCTCTCTCCATCTGGGCTTTCTTTGTTGCCTGAATAGAAGGGCTATGTAATTTGGGTCTTCTTTTCTATGTTGTGTTGCCATTTTTTATCTTTCTAAATCAACCGTCTGCAAAATTTCCAAGTTTTTCATTCTTATTTTTTTTCGCTGTTGAATTTGTCTCTGATGATTATCAAACATAAACTTTCGTTCTTCTGAAAATAAATTTCATGCGGAATGCTTTATGGAGACCTGAACTGAAGAGACTATTTTTCGATTCAATTCGTGGCAAAATCTCTTATGAAGAGATCTATTTTTCTTGACTTTCCTCGAGATTTTGATTTTATACCTACCTCTCCTTCCTTTTTCTTTTTTTTTTTGTTGGGCTAGTATTTCGTATTTCCATGGCCTGATATTGAGTGATGCCTCTAATGATGATCAAACAATACTTTCGTTCTTCTGAGAAATTCAATGCGGAAAAATTATTGGAGACCTGAACTGAAGAGGCTTTGATTTTGATCTTTCAATGTAACATCTTATTTTCACTTTTTTCTCTGAACCTATGGCCCCTGGTTGCTGTTCAAATGCAGTAGAAAATACTTCAAATTTGATAAAGTTGTTTCACTTGGTCAGCTTACGCGTACCTTAATTATTTCTAGAGGATGAATCCCATTGTCCATTTGCGGGTGTCACATTGGTGACCAGGGGTCCTACATATGTTTGTCTTTCCGTTGTATATTTGATAATTTGGTTTAGATTTACATGTCTGGTTACACATCTGCTCCTTGCTCCTTTTACTTATCAAGAAGAAAAAAAACTGCTACTTGCACCTTTTAGCATTTGGGCAATCTTTTTTAGACTGGTTCAAGTTTGGACCAGAAACATAAGTTGCCAAGTTGAAGGACATTAGCAATAAAAGGGTATATCAGAGGCATGTACTGGGTATGAGCCTTGACAATCGTTAGGGTAGTCAAGCGCTGTGCGGGAACACCCGTGCCAGCAAACAACTTTGGGTGTCTTGAACCAATTTTGCTATCAGTAGGGACCCAAATCCCGACCTTCAGCCCGATCCCACGTGGAAAGGTAAGAGGTCCACTCCTCTACAGCCGTGTTCTCAAAATTCAAAAATTCCCAAATTTTGAAATCGTGAAATCCTCTCTCTAAGAACACAACACCATATCCTCTCTTCTCTCTCGACCCAACACCGCCGTTGGGCACCCTAAACTCCCCCACCACCACCGTGATCTCCTCTCCTCTCTCTCCTCCGAGATCACACTCTCCTCTCGTCGGCCATTGCAACACCAACACGAGCAACCCCAAACCCGCCCTACCACCAACGATGGGCAACCCCAAACCCGGCTCCTACCACCATCGACGCACCACCACCATCTCTCTCCCTCACAGGTATCTCTCTCTCACTTCCCTCTCCACGAATCTACGTGTGATTCTTTCACTTATGAGCACACACGAAAAAATTAGGGGTTTTTTTTTTTTTTCAGATTTCATAAAATTGGGGTTTTTATATTTGGGTTTTCGATTCTGATAGTTGTGGTTGCCCACCTGTTGAGTGACTAAATTGCTTTTGGGTGTCGATTCTGTTGATTGAGAAAATTTCGGTTCTTCTGTTTTTGATCTGTTGATGGTAGTGACTGGTTTGGCCCTTATGAGCTTCTCAACTTCAGTCTTCTTGGACCCTACTCATTTGGTAAGTACTCCAGCTGAGAACTTTTTCGTAATTGAATTTCAGTATCATGGACCCCCATTTTTGAGAATCCTATTCCAATAGCTCTTTTTGTGGTTAATTGAAGTTTCAAGAAACCATTGCTATTGAAAACCATTTTTGGCTGTGGACTTCGGAAGAGGATTCTGGCAGCCACCCAAGTAGTTCGATTTACTGCTTGTCTGAGTTGTTTTTGTTTATATTTATGTACACACATTAATTATTTGCTCAAGTGACTAGGTTGTACTTTGACTACACTGATGGGGCTGTAATGCTGCAGATTTTTTGTGCAAGTTGAGATTTAAGAGGGCTCAAGGACCCAAATATAGGATTTAAGAGAACAGATCGGCCAAATGCGTACGGTATGTGCTTGGTTTTGCGAGGGGATTGCTTGACTAAACTGGATAACTTGTATCTTTGAGAATCATAACTGGACATATGCTTATTCTTTTCTAGCCATCTAAATTTCACGTCTTTTCATGGAATGTTTCTACAGGCACTCCTGAACTAAAGAAAAACTAGGCACTTCCCATTGTTCTCTGTTTTTGCTGAATTATTTTGGGAAAATAACCTGACTGCACATTTCTATTATTGATTTGATCTTCCGGACTCAATCTGGTAATTAGCTCCAATGCATCATTGGGAATCTTAGTTTCTTCCTTAGCCTTATTGGCTACGTTTTTCTGAATTTATGTTCATACCTTGGTAACTTGGTTTGAAAGCATAATTAGTTGATATGGAGATCAATTGCTGGAGGCTACGTGGCCATGGATTTATTAGATGTGGCTTGTGAGGAGAATCTGAATACAAAATAAAGTTTACCAATTTTAAAATAGACAAATCTTTAGATTGGTTGTTGTAAAGCACATAATGTATGTATTCTCAAGGACTTAAATTCTAGTTCAATTTAAGTTTTCTAGTGGATACTATTTTGTAATTCCGAAGAGGGAATTTGTTCTATGAATATAACTCTCATTTATACTTGTATTGATAGAGAATTAGCCCATCCCAATCTAGCCATTAAGTATTAGGCTTCAGCCCTAACCTCTCATTCGAAACCCTAAACCAAAAGCACCTAGGGTTTTCCAGTGACGAGACTTTATAAAAAGAAGTTAAGCCCCCCTCTCTCTATCTTCTCTTTCTCCATCCGGGCTTTCTTTGTTGCCTGAATAGAAAGGCTATATAATTTGGGTCTTCTTTTCTGTGTTGTGTTGCCATCTTCATGTTTCTAAATGAACTGTCTGCAAAATTTCCAAGTTTTTCATTCTTATTTTTTTTCACTGTTGAATTTGTCTCTGATGATGATCAAACATAAACTTTCGTTCTTCTGATAATAAATTTCATGCGGAATGCTTTATGGAGACCTGAACTGAAGAGACTATTTTTCGATTCAATTCGTGGCAAAATCTCTTATGAAGAGATCTATTTTTCTTGACTTTTCCTCGAGATTTTGATTTTATACCTACCTCTCCTTCCTTTTTTTTTTGTTGGGCTAGTATTTCATATTTTTATGGCCTGATATTGAGTGATGCCTCTAATGATGATCAAACAATACTTTCGTTCTTCTGAGAAATTCAATGCGGAAAAATTATTGGAGACCTGAACTGAAGAGGCTTTGATTTTGATCTTTCAATGTAACATCTTATTTTCACTTTTTTCTCTGAACCTACGGCCCTTGGTTGCTGTTCAAATGCAGTAGAAAATACTTCAAATTTGATAAAGTTGTTTCATTTGGTCAGCTTACGCGTACCTTAATTAATTCTAGAGGATGAATCCTATTGTCCATTTGCGGGTGTCACATTGGTGACCTGGGGTCCGACATATATTTGTCTTTCCCTTCTATATTTGATAATTTGGTTTGCATTTACATGTCTGGTTACACATCTGCTCCTTGCTCCTTTTATTTATCAAGAAGAAAAAAACCTGCTACTTGCACCTTTTAGCATTTGGGCAATCTTTTTAAGGCTAGTTCAAGTTTGGACCAGAAGCATAAGTTGCCAAGTTAAAGGACATTAGCAACAAAAGGGTATGTCAGAGGCATGTATTGGGTATGAGCCTTGACCATCGGTAGGGTAGTCAAGCGCTGGGCGGGAACACCCGTGCCCAGCAAACAACCTTGGGTGTCTTGAACCAATTCTGCTATCAATAGGGACCCAAATCCCGACCTTCAGCCCAATCCCGCGTGGAAAGGTAAGAGTTCCACTCCTCTACAGCCGTGTTCTCAAAATTCAAAAATTCCCAAATTTTGAAATCGTGAAATCCTCTTTCTTTGAGAACACAACACCATATCCTCTCTTCTCTCTCGACCCACCACCACCGATGGGCACCCTAAACTCCCCCACCACCACTGCGATCTCCTCTCTTCTCTCTCCTCCGAGATCACACTCTCCTCTCGTCGGCTGTCGCACCACCAACATGAGCAACCCCAAACCCGCCCTACCACCAATGATGGGCAACCCCAAACCCGGCCCCTACCACCACCGACGCACCACCACCATCTCTCTCCCTCACAGGTATCTCTCTCTCACTTCCCGGTCCACGAATCTACGTGTGATTTTTTCATTTATCAGCACACACGAAAAAATTAGGGTTTTTTTTTTTTTTTTTTTAGATTTCATAAAATTGGGGTTTTATATTTCGGTTTCGATTTTGATAGTTGTGGTTGCCCACCTGTTGAGTGACTAAATTGCTTTTGGGTGTCGATTCTGTTGATTGAGAAAATTTTGGTTCTTCTGTTTTTGATCTGTTGATGGTAGTGACTGGTTTGGCCCTTATGAACTTCTCAACTTCAGTCTTCTTGGACCCTACTCATTTGGTATGTACTCCAGCTGAGAATTTTTTCGTAATTGAATTTAAGTATCATGGACCCCCATTTTTGAGAATCCTTTTGCAATATATCTTTTTGTGGTTAATTGAAGTTTCAAGAAACCATTGCTATTGAAAACCATTTTTGTCTGTGGACTTCGGAAGAGGATTCTGGCAGCCACCCAAGTGGTTCGATTTATGGCTTGTCTGAGTTGTTTTTACTTATATTTATGTACACACATTAATCATTTGCTCAAGTGACTAGGTTGTACTTTGACTACACTGATGGGGCTGTAATGCTGCAGATTTTTTGTGCAAGTTGAGATTTAAGAGGGCTCAAGGACCCAAATATAGGATTTAAGAGAACATATGGGCCAAATGTGTACGGTATGTGCTTGGTTTTGCGATGGGATTGCTTGACTAAACTGGATAACTTGTATCTTTGAGAATCAAAACTGGACATATGCTTATTCTTTTCTAGCCATCTAAATTTCACGTCATTTCATGGAATGTTTCTACAGGCACTCCTGAACTAAAGAAAAACTAGGCACTTCCCATTGTTCTCTGTTTTGCTGGATTATTTTGGGAAAATAACCTGACTGCACATTTCTATTATTGATTTGATCTTCTGGACTCAATCTGTGGTAATTAGCTCCAATGCATCATTGGGAATCTTAGTTTCTTCCTTAGCCTTATTGGCTACGTTTTTCTGAATTCATGTTCATACCTTGGTACCTTGGTTTGAAAGCATAATTAGTTGATACGGAGATCAATTGCTGGAGGCTACGTGGCCATGGATTTATTAGATGTGGCTTTTGAGGAGAATCTGAATACAAAATAAAGTTTACCAATTTTAAAATAGACAAATCTTTAGATTGGTTGTTGTAAAGCACATAATGTATGTATTCTCAAGGACTTAAATTCTAGTTCAATTTAAGTTTTCTAGTGGATACTATTTTGTAATTCCGAAGAGGGGATTTGTTCTATGAATATAACTCTCATTTATACTTCTATTGATAGAGAATTTGCATATCCTTATGTGCCTAATTATATGAGTTTGACATTAGATTTATCTAGTACCCTATCGCAATTCGACTTTGGTTTGTTAACTTTCTAACTAAATGAATCATATGTCTCTGATGCAGCAATTATCAATGTACCAATGTACTTCAGGCACAAGATGTACGTGCAAATGACCTGCAGCGATAGTCAATGTATCAATGTACTTCAGGCACAAGACGTACGTGCAATGACCGGTTGATAGAGGCTCAAGACGTACGTGCAGTGACTGGTTGATACGGAAGAAATGCGACAAAATTGCTTGTCTTTGTTTAAATATTTGGATAGAGTTGGGAAATTAGTCTCTTTGGATAGTCACATGCATTTGTAAAATTGCTTCTGTACGTAGTTAGGAATAATAGTCAGCGTGATTTGTATTTGAATTCTTTTGTAATTGATTTGGTTGGAACTATTCTGTGTTGTGTGAAAGAGTTACGATTCAAGTATTGAAATATTGGCAATAAACAGTGTACAATTTTCAGTTTTCTGCTGCAATTAATTCTTTTCATGCGAGGCAATACTATTTTTCCTTGTAGTGTATGATGAGGTCTTGAGGAGCCTCTCAATGAGCTATCGTCAATAGCCAAGACATGAAATTGAGAATCTCTGGCTAGACCCATTTGCTCCAAGAGAAACAAATGATGCTTTCTTTTTTTCCTTCATGTATCAAAGATTCCAAGTTATAGGACACGACACGATACAGATATGCGATATGGATACGCCGACACGACAGGATATAGGTATAGGAGACGTTACGAATACGCCGACACGATACGGTATAGGACATGATATGGGCATAGGACACGATATGGATATGCAATACGGATACACCGACACAACAGGATAAATGTAAGGACACGTTACGAATACGCCGATCCGATACGGATATGCCAACACGACATGATACAGGTATAGGACACGTTACAAATACGCTGCCACGATACTTATAAGACACGATACGAATATGCGATATGGATATACCGATACGATAGGATACAGGTATAGGACACGTTACGGATACGTCGACACGCATAAGAGTTCCATTTCATACCAAAGATTCCAACTTAATTTGCTCAGTCATTGGTTGCGCGCTCTCTCTCTCTCTCTCTCTCTCTCTCTCTCTCTCTCTCTCCAACAACTTTAATTTGCTCAGTCATGAGTATGGACTTGAATTTAGGATCCATGAATATCGAAAACTAAAGCAAATTCAATACAATCAAAATATGCAAAAAGGCGTGAATCATATTTGCACGATGAATGAATTTGGAGAAATCAAAATACATTGATATGAACGAATTTACATAATTGGAAATCATGCACTCAAGTTTTGACTGATAACTTTCCACTCATGCTTCTTGTGGGCAATGCGAATTGCCCCGATCTTTCTCTCCTCCAGGGAAGGGATTCCGTTCCCCACCCTTTTTTGAGAAAGGAGAGATGCTGCCGGTTCGCGGGAGCGCTTTTTGAAGCTGGACGACAAGCGCTCTCCAAAATACAGAGTCGCCACTCGGGTTTGAAGGTCCGACACCCAAGGAACCGTATTTCGAAGCACTTGCCGCGCTGTTTGATTTGAAAAAGTTAAGGAACCAGTCCGTCATAACCATATCTGGGTTCGGGAGCCAGGTTACGAGAGGGGAAGGGTTTTATGGCACCCCTCTCGCCCAATCCGGAGATCGGTCTCTACTTAGGCATTTGCAAAAACGTTGTTTGTTTGCGATTCTGTTTGATTAATCATTTTTTAGCCAATTAGGGCGGGGAAACAGTTTAATGGGGATTAAAACTTGTAACAACTTGGCAAGATGAGATAAAGAGCATGGATGGATGGAATAAATGAGATAATACTGAACACTGATTTCTGGATACCAAAACAGTGCAGGGTATGAATTTATCACAAACAGTGACCAACTTGCATGCGCAGAATGGGAACATGCAAGTCAAACCATCGCGCGACATACTCATACCCTCGCGCGAGTGTTAACATCCTTTTTACAGGTTCAATTTTATCTCCTTCTGGGCTCTGGAAGGACCAGTGCACACCCAGGTCAAACCAAGCAGTTCATATGTACTAGAAGTAAATAATTATTACAATCTGACTGAATAGGAATAACACACAACCCTTAAACAGTGAGGGTGATAAAAACAGAGACCAAAGGCCTAG